>JAWNNK010000852.1:287500-491105 GCA_035045065.1 Hirtodrosophila trivittata
CAAAGCTTCGCCGTCGTTGGTATCGTTTCCGGGCGATGCTAGCGGTCGTGAGTTGAGCAACGCCTCAACTTCTAACAGATGAGAGTTCAGCTCGTCCAGGGTGAGTCTGGCGATGTCGATTCCTCGTACCAGCCGCTGCTTAGCGGCCTTTACGGCTGCCCCCCATATTCCTCCGAAATGAGGTGCCCGTGGTGGGCGGAACAACCACTCTACGCCTTGCTCTGCTGCGTACTCCTGCAACCGATCCTTCTGTGCGTTGTACGCCATCTGCAGCTCCTTTAGAATGTTCGCTGCTCAGCAATGCACGCAATTTGGCGCTTGAGAACCTGAATCTTGACGGGCTCCTGCAGGCTGGAACTGGCCAAACCTATCTTTTACTTTTACTACTGCAGGGGCCAAACGACTAGATCAGTACTCAAAACATGACTGACAAAAGCCTGTTTCTGTGTAGCAGATGTTGACAACGATGCTGCTGGTGTTAGAGCACTTTAGCTTCATATCTATGCTGCAAAGTGTGATGTCAATTTGAGCAAACACGACAATTTCTACTTTGGCACCTTGCAGCATTATGCCCTTGCGTTAAAAGTTTTTGCATAATCGGCTTTGTTTGACAAAGTCAAAACGCTCAAGAACTTGCTGAATACCGAAAGATGAACAATTTAAAGGTTTGTGGTCCGGGATTGAACAGTAAAAGCATTTGAGATCTGACTTTAGGTCGCTCTTCGATAAGAACACGCTTACCTTTTGTTTCCTTTGTTTATCTCAGGCTTTGGTTTGATTCTACTTTTGGTTGACTCTTCAGCAGCCATATGTTGATCTAATTGTGCACTAAACTTTCAAAAAGAGACATAAAGTTAGTATATTTTGCATGGTTGTCACTAATCATAGGCAATTGCATTATAAGTAACTGTGATACGTCATGTTAAGTATATGAGATAGAAAATTAGTTGCGGTTACTAACTTGTTTATATTTTTTAATTGTTGATAAATATGATGCTTTTGCAGCATTGCAAACATATTCAACGTTGCCCTGCAATTCTCTTTGGGATTCATTGAATCTATGTTGCGCTTCAAATCCACCCTGCAACTGAATCGGGTCAAAAGATATGGTATTTTCTTTTAACGCAGTCTTTAAGCGCTTTATATATTGTAGAGTCTTATCATGTTTCTGCATTGCTGTACCTAACTTCATGCTAGATTTTGACTTCTCGCTGTTTACTTCCATACTTACATTAAATTACTACAACATTAACTACTCTAAAAAGTAGCTCAGCTACAAGGTCTGATAATTTTCAATTACCAAATAGCTGTAATAATAACGCGACAACATAATATAGTACTTCAAGCAATGCCAAGAACACTATAGAACGCCGCTCATGAAATGCACATATGTATGGATGTTTGTGCGTATGTTTCTGCTCTATTTAGAGCAGCTGCTTGTGCATAAGAAGCAGTAAAATAGATCAATGAACAATATCCAACAACAACTAAAGCTCGAGTTTTAAGTGACAAACCCAGAATACGCACATACACATCGACACCAACAATATTCCAGAGAACTAGAAATTATAATAGGAACGGCGCTAGGCGACGGCGGCCTATTCTCTGTATACATATATGTATGTATGAGTATGTTGATGATCAACCGAGTGCAACTGTGTATAAATTTATTTAATGTCTTCCAATACAACTAATTGACGTGTTCCAATGTTTTCCTCCTTCCTTGGCTGGCGAGTCTTTTGCGCAGATGATGTTTTTTGCACCAAACTTGCAATATGTATATAATGATCTTCTTATTTCTGTCCACAACTTTTCCCAACTCCCTCGACGCTTGCTTTCTTGCCAGGCATTTGCTGAGAAGAATGGAACCACTGGAAATTAATCTGACCACTACTCCGGGTGCAAACCAGAGTTTGGGTTATCCTTCAGCAACGGTTTGAACTCTGAACTCCTGTATCACATGAAGGTTATGTTTGTTCATTCTCTGCAGTTAAGGCATACTCAAGACTGAATCATATCCAATAACGTTCAGCAAAGGTGACGCCGCCACACCTGGCGTTTTGTTTATAGCTTATTTGCGGTTCACACATTTGGTGCCGTTTATATCGGCTAATTTAATTATTTTAACACAAATAAACAAAATAAAGCAAAATATACCACGAGCACAGATAAACTTAACCGTCTACGACAAATTAGAAGAGTTCATAATTTAATAAAGCAATTATAGTAATTGGCTAAGCCCAAGGCATTTATTTTCTGGGGCCGTTCTTGCTCCGCCTTTTGTGACAATGAAGCCCAAGTATTCCACACTTTGTTTAAAGAATTGTGTTTTTTCTTTAGCCACCTTCATGTTTGCGTCACAGAATTTCTTTATGCCCCAGTCAATGTGTTTTTTACAAGATCTGATTAATTTTCTGAATATATAATGATATCGTTCACGTAGCATGTCTTGCCCATCTGTTCCCGCGAAACGTCGTCGATTGCTCTCTGGAAAATACAGCCAGCATTTTTCAACCCAAACGGGAGTCGACAAAACTCCTACTTGCCGCCGTTAACAGTAAAAGATGTTTTTCGCGGCCGTGTTCTGCAAGATAGATCTGGTAGTAACCAGACCTGAAGTCTAACGTTGTAAAATATCTAGCCTTACCTAGGTTTGCTTATGTCATGGCAATGTTGGGCATTGGGTACTTGTCTGCTATAGTCCGCTCATTTAGCTTCCCAAAATCTATGACAAGCCATTTTTTCTTATTCCCGTACTCATCAAATCATTTTTTATCAACCACCCATATGGGGATTTGGTCGAATTGTTTCGTTCTTTGACAAGTCTTTGATTTCTTCTTTCACGAATTCAGCTACACAGTTTCTTTCTGACGAATGGCAACCGGGAGCGGCCCCTAACAAATTGAGTGTTTCGTTTTCCGTGACGAAATTGTTATAATCGACTAAGGTAGCGACAACTGCCGAAGCCAGCTCCTTGTAAAACTTGAATCCTGGTTCTCCGCCTGCTGGTCGATGTTTTTTAACCTTTAGCGCCTCTGGCCGTTCATGCGTTTTCTGAGTTATTAGATCTTTTCTGGTTTCGGTTAGCCTCAGCGTCGTTATTTTTGGATCTTTTAGTAGTATTTTATTAGTATGCTGCCTAAACTTAGAAGAGGATTCGATATCCATGGGCTCGTGTATGTGCTTTCGGTTATCCCTATCGCCAAGTTTCTAGCCACCTTCGCCTTGCTGTGTCAGGCGTTTCTCTACCTCTTCATAATATTGCATTAAGCTGAGGTTGCCCTATCTAACCAGACAAGGCTCTGTCGTAGAACTCGCGGTGAAGCTATGTCTGCATAGGTGTAATCTAGGCTGACAATTATGGTAACAAAATGTAATACCGTATTATGCGAAACTAAAAGCGCTTTTGCTGTTCCTGCGATCTTGTTTCTATTAATCGTGACAGCTTGATATTGCACCTCACTACCTTGGTATGGTTTGAAAATTTCGTACGCGTTTAGGGCCGACTGGCGACAGGCCACGTATTCACTTTGTTCTATGTCTATCCTAAACTCACATCTAGTATTGGGGTTAGCAGTTATTCTTCTATGAACATCTAACTATAGATTTTCTATTTTTAGGCTATTCACCTGGTGCCTTACGGCATCTATTGCCGCCCGAAAAGTTTGCCTTAACCGATTCTCTTGTTCGGCTAGTACACTGTAAACCGTACCCACTATTAAAGCACTTAGCTGGAGCAGGTCCATTACTGGTCGATCTGAACTAAGTCTTCACCTAAGTTTCTTGGAAAAGATTATCGTCAGTATTGTATTCTTGTTTCACCTTTCTTTGTGCCCAATTCATGAGTGAGAAACAGACAGTAAGTGAACTCACGCACTAAAATACACAGACACACACAGACGTTGTAGCAGGGAAGCAAAAATAGACAGAAATGCACTGCGTCGTTGCTACTCAAATATATGTGCTGACTTGCACTCTGTCCACTCCGCTAATGTCGTTCTTTGGCACTAAATCACTGATATGGAATCGTTCTCACTGAATAGGCCACTTATATGTTATTACGGGTCGGGGTAAACTATACTTTGGGTGCCAATTTATTTAATGTCTTCCAATACAATTAATTGATGTCCAATATTACTAATTGTTGTCTTCCAATGTTGTCCTCATTCGTTGGCTGCCGAGTCTGTTGCCCAGATGATCGTGGTTACACCAAACTAGCGAAATGGAATGATCTTCTTATTTCTGCTTGATTCGCTTTCTTAAAACCAGGCAACTTGATGTCCGTAATACCAATCCTCACAATGTTATACTCGTTTTGCCACGCACAAGATAACACTGTCAAAAGGACTATAACATAATTTAAGGCAAATTGCATTTTAGTTGTACATTAACTTAACAGTGAAACCGAAAATGCCAAGAATTGAAATTATAAATGTACATACGTATTTATTTATATATAAACTTATATATGTATAAGTTAAAATAGTTTTCTTAAGCACAATTATTCAGGCTTCCAACAGGGTGAACATGTGCCCAGAATGGGCGTGGGAATCGTACATCCGCGGTAATACGAAAATTTGCACGAGGCGCAAGCTCAGCATTACCGTGGACAATGTTGCTGGCTTTGCCGGCTATAAGTAAATTGTATCAAGGAAGAAATGGTAGAATAAAGATTGAACTAAGCTAACGCGAACGACTGTAAGATTCTCTTATGAGAAAGGTAACTTGCTTAGTTTGCGCTCAACTCGGTTCAGCTACAGTGACGACAACTACAGCAACAAAATAGCAGCAAATTTTTACTACGTAATTTTTTATTGTTATTATTATTATTTTATTACTTTATATACATATAATATAATAGTTAATAATTTACATGAGTGCTAGCTGCAGACCGTCAACTCGATTTAGATTATTTAATCTTTTACAATTTGTGCAGGATATGACACAATTTTAAAAGTTGCATTATCTTGTTTTTGCTATTATCTGTTGCATTAGCTAAAATGTTAGATGGGTGGGAACTTTGAAAAATTAATGTTCTGCGGTATTGATGGCTGGGACAATCGTCAAGGAGATGTTTAATAGAAGGTTCCGCCGCAATAAGAGTGTACACCATCGGTGTAGAATTTTTCCACCTTGGGTAGTTAGTGATCTCCTCTGCAAATTTCTTGCGAAAAGCAGCCACCGGGAGACAAGCTTCAGCTAACAAACATTTGATTGGTGTAGTTGGGTAGGCATCTGCATCTGCGTACTGCCACATTATACGGGGGGAATATGGTTTTGATGGTGGATGGTGCACACCAACCGTAAATTGGCAGACCATAATTTATTCTAGATAACAGCAATGCTCTTGTGACGAGTGTGCATGGATGTATAATAGATCTTGGATGATATAAATTTTATTATATTGAGTCGCTTGTTCTTGTGATCTTTGCAGTGTTGCTTAAAGGTGAGTCGTTTGTCGAATGTTATGCCTAAAATTTGTAAATAGTCGACCTGTTTTATTTCCAAATTATTGCAAGTTAAATTTGGGAAAGTACAGTGATGTTTTTGCAAATATGGAAGACTTTGCATTTATAAATAGAGAGCTTAGCTCCTGAGCTTTAAGCCCAGGTTACAATGTCATTAAGAATATTATTAAATTTACAGCTTCAGTGTTTTTAGATTAACTATATATTAGCGCATAATCTGCGTAAATCCACAATTCAATCTTACGGTATATTAGTATTATATTGTTGATTGGTTGGCAGGCGATCATTAACAAGATGACGGAGATCGGTGATCCTTGCAGTTGTGCAGTGTGTAAAAATATAAAAATGTTGTTGTTGACTTTAACACGGAAGGAACGCTTTGCCATAAAGGCCTTCACCATGTTGAAGATCTTAGGACCTACACCCCAGTGTGTCAGTTATTCTAGTATACACTAGTATGCACTCCCATGCGATCAAAGGTCTTTTTAAAATCCGTTGACAAAACGTTAACGTGAAGCTTTCATTCAATTGCAATTGAGAGCTCGTTGTGTACGGACGCGTTTTTTCATTCCTCTGTGCCTAATTTCAATATTCGTGATATTTTTGCGCCTTTTTACTATTTTTCATATACTAGTGGTTTTTTAAATAAAGGTTGGTAATTATTCGTGTATTGTTTTATCTGCTGTGCAATTACGTAGCTTTTTGGTTTTACATTTTTGTTATTCCTAGTGCATCTACTTTGTCCAATAATTTTTACAATTGTTTGTGTGGGTATTGTTTTGTTTTGATTGTGTTGTTCGGTTTACAGTGGACTGCGCTCTGACCGTTTGTTGTTGTTCCTGTCTAGCTCTTTTGGTTGAGCCTTGAGCGCTAATATTTACAGCAATATTTCCTTTGTCGCTCTAGTGAAGTGTTTGTTTTTGCCTTTTAATTTTTCTGTTCGCTTAATTTGTGTGATACTCTCTGTTATTTTACACTTCTTTTGTTTTGTTTTGTTGATGCCTTTTTCAACAAATACTGTAGTCGGAGTAATGTTATTCTGCAAGAAAACTTGCAATATAAAACACGCGGATGATTCTACTCAGAAGCCGTTTGTTCATTGCTGGCTGTGTGAAAATGTCATGCATGCCAAATGTATAGGTCTTTCGGGTCGAGACTCGGATAGAGTTATTGCCATCCCCAAAAAGGTTGTGGTGGTTTTAATTGGTCTTACCCTACCTGCATTAAACTCCAATTTGATTTCTCGTGTATGTATAACATGGTGAAAAATCAATTCTTAAAATTAAATGCTGTCGCTAGGACCCTTCTAATCGATTTTGACTCAAGTTCAGAATTGCTTAGTCAATTTAATTTTGAGGCCACACCCCAATGTCACCCCAATTTTTAAACGTTCCGTCTGTGGTGTATTCGCCAGCACATTTGCCCTCAACTTCGTTGTCAGCTCGTTGTTGTCAAGACGTTTCGCCAATTCTATCCCTTTCAGCATCACCCGGACTTATAAACATCGATGTTTCTCCTGCACCATCTCTAGTTGCCGCACCTATATTTCCGGTTGTAGAACCAACTCTTATTCCAGAGCCGTCTACTCGAGTAGTACTCGAAAACGTGGACCTTTCCGCGAGGATACTACGCCTAATATAAAAAGTGGCATTAAGACTCCATTAATACCAACTTTATCAGTTGTTATCCCTCGCAAGCAAGTATTCTTATCTAGGTTATCCTCAGATACTACTTGTGAAGGGATTGTGGCCTATATTGCTAGCAAGTCTTCTGCCAGTGTGTCGGTCACAAAATGTAATTTTGCCACGCCTCTGGAAATAGCATATTTTTAGATAAACGTCCTACATGGCTCGTTATCAACCATATGTTATCCAAAATTTTGGCCACCTCTATGATTGTACATGAGTTAACGCTCAAACGGCGAACTGTGCCATCTGGTGCACTTCCAGCCCCTAGTTCTGCCTAACTATCTGAGGCTGTATCAAAAAACTAGGTTCGTGTCCCGTTTCTTTATACATTCATTACCAGAATGCTAAAGGCTTCTTAACGAAGCTTAAAAATCTTTATTTGACTAGCTTTTCCCTTAATTTTGACATTATCGCTTTATCAGAGACTTGGTTAACTCCTAGCATATCTGATAGCGAAATCTCAAATCGATACTCTATCTTGGTGGCGTGCTAATCGCCGTCCAATCGACATTTCAGTCTGATCGTGTCTCTTTTAATGTGCCTCCAGATGTTGAAATTGTTGCCGTTAAAGTAACATCTTCAACACAATCTATTTACATTATTTGCTCCTACATTTCCCCATCGTCGAATTTTCATGTTTTGTGCAACATATTACACGTATAAAAGAAGTGTCTCTTTTAGTAAAAGATACTGTTATTTTCCTTGTGCTCGGTGATTTCAATTAACCCAACATCTCATGGACTTATTCCAATAACTTAAATTATTTTGTGCCTTCCAGTAATCATGCGTTTTGATTGCATTCTTAATTTTTCAATATGATTTTTCAGATTAACCCAATTAAAAACCATTTGAGAAAGATTCTGGACCTTATTTTTATTAAACTCATGCGTCTACAGAACTTCGCCACTTACTGTCCCCGAAGATCCTTATCATCCATCTATTGAGATTTGTATCTCACTTCTTGCTTCTTCTACACCACCTCGTCAGCAAGTACCACGTCGCTGGTAATTATTAATATGTAATTACTTCCTATTTAATGATCTTATTTTTGCAACTGACTGGTCCTTTCTAAATAGAGTCACTGATATTGATATTGCCCTTGGCACTTTTTATGACATATTAAACTCACTCTTGGACGTTTGTATGCCTAACTTTATCCCGTCGTTAAGTCTGTCAAAGCACCCTTGGTTTTCTCGCAGACTTTCGTACCTAAAAAATGTTAAGTCTAAACACTTTAAAAAGTACAAGAGAACTGGCACTAGTGTTGATTGGTACAAATATTCTGTTTCCAAGTCAAACTTTGCCCTCCTAAGCTGTGTATGTTACGAGAATTATCTTGCTCGTTGTGAAATACAGTTTTCTTGCGATCCTTAATTTTACCTTCTTCTCTTTTCTAGGGCTAGCGAAAGCTAACAACGATTCTGGTACAATTGATTTATTCGCAAACTTTTACCAATCTACTTACTGACCTATGTCCTTTTTCAATTAATTCTTTAAAATCTTCTTTCTCTCCTGGGGCCTGACAACATTCCTTATTGTGTCCTTAAGGAGTGCTGCTCTTCTCTGACTGAACCGTTGCTTAAGCTTTTTACTCTATCTCTTGAATCCACTAGGTTCCCTGTTCGTTGGAAAGATTCATATCATATCTCACTCCATAAGAAAGGTAGCAAGTCTGACATTTCAAACTACATAGGCATCGCAAAGTTATCTGCAATTCCTAAATTGATTGAAAAGATTATTGTTTCTACTTTACAGCATTGCTGTATCCCCTGCCCAACATGGATTTGTAAAAGGTCGTTCCACTGTGACCCATGTACTCTAATTTACCAATTTGGTAAATGACGCATTTTAAAAAAAACATCAATCCGATGTTATTTGCATGGATTTTAGTAAAGCTTTTGACTCTGTCAATCATAATCTTCTTATCTCTAAGCTCCATTGCATAGGTTTCCCACCCTCCTTATTATATTGGATTTCCTCGTATTTGAAAGATAGAACCCAAAAAGTGCTACTGAGATCCTCTACTTGGAGGCCAATTTCTGTCACTTCTGCTGTACCTTACGGTATTAATTTAGGACCCCTTTTCTTCACTCTTTTTATAAATGATTTAATACCACCGTTTCTCATTCCCATTGTATCATGTATGCAGATGATGTTAAGCTTATCTGTTCATACACTGATCCAACTCAAAATGATTTGCAAGAGAATTTGAGTGCTTTGCAACGCTGGTGTTTGAACAATCAGTTTAATTTGCATATCTCTTCTATCACGAATGAAGCCAAGGGAGTACTTGGATTTATTAAACTTTGGTCAAAGGAATTCAATGATCCTTTTACCACAAAAATTGTATAGATTTCTCTTGTTCGGCCGATTCTGGAATACTGTTCGTTCGTCTGGTACCCTCAGTATAGTGCCACCCAAGATGGAATTGAATCCGTTCAAAAGCAATTAGTGCTGTTCGCTTTACGTGGACAAAACTGAGACCTCAATCTTTCTCTACCGTAATACTCCAGTAGGATTCTTCTTCTTAATCTTCCTTCACTAATTAATCGTAGAAAAACTCTTAATGCTGTTTTTCTACAAAAACTGATTATAGGCAATATCGACTCTTCTTTCCTTTTAGGTCGTCTTAGTTTTTCTATTCCTCGTCGTTGTACTAGGAACTATATCCCATTATTCAATATCGACTCTTCATTCCTTTTAGGTCATCTTAGTTTTTCTATTCCTCGTCGTTGTACTAGGAACTATGTCCCTTCCTACATGCACAACGGATTACGCATTACACGCTCTCTCCACGCTTTATGTGTTAATTATAATAATCTACACAACGTGATCTTAAATGCATCTTCTCTTTCTTCTTCTCTTCTGATTTTTTCCTATATCTTAGTAGAAACAATTAACTTCCTTTCTAGCTACATAGTATATTGCCAATATTATAATACTCCTTTATTCTACAGTAATATATTGATCTGATTGGGTTTTCCCCAATCCTTGCAACAAATGTTGGATCGATTTAAACAAATCAATTTTTCTTATATTTTTATTCCCCAGATTTAGATTATAATTTAAATTTGTTTGAATTCCTATTTTAATTTATAATTTTAATACTTAATTTGTTTTAAACTCAATTTTTTAGTCAGATGCTTTTAGTTGACTTAAATAAATAAATAAATAAACTATTAAATAAATAAATAAATAAATGTTGTTGTTTCTGAATTGATCTGAATGCAAGGTTATGTCATTCTATAGAAGTACGCCTCACACATTTATTTACATGCTTGACCGGATTTCTCTTAAAAGATTAGACTGTGTCACGGATTTGGGAATTTTTGTCGATTATAGCTTAAAATTTGACAAACATATCGCGCTTTCAGTCAACAAGGCGACTAAATCTCTTGGATTTATCAAACGATTGTCCAAGGAATTTGACGACCCATATACGACTAAACTGCTACATACTTCTCTTGTTCGGCCTATTCTGGATTACGGATCTTGTGTGTGGTCTCCTCAATATTCGGTACACCAAGACAGAATTGAGTTTGTTCAAAAGAAGTTTCTTCTTTTGATCTTCGCGGCTTTAACTGGGTTCCAGGTACTGATTTGCCTTCATACCACAGTAGATTGCAATTAATTAACCTCCCATCTCTTACTAACCGTCGCACGATGCTGGGAGTTCTATTTTTACATAAATTAATAATTGGCAAACTGGACTCATCTCTGCTATTAAGCCAAATTAACTTTTCTGTACCTTTGAGACGTACTCGTAACTTCACACCACTTTCTCTAAATACTTGTAAAACTAACTATTCTCTTCATGTACCTTTTCGAGCTCTCTGTGCTGCTATAACAGACTTTTTCGAGTCTTCAACTCAGAGTCCTTTTTTGATACGATTAAAAACCATATTCTTAACTTTTTAGCACGTAGTAACTAGCACTAATTTGCTTTACTAATCATAGTGATCTGATTGGGTTTTTCTGTGTTTCTCCCAATCCTCGCAACAAATGTTGGATCATTTAATATTCTCATTTTGAACACCCCAGATATTAACTTTAATTTTTTACTTAAATATTTCATTTTAAATTTAAATTATATTATTTCAGTTTTAATTTATATTAAAAATTTTAATGTTTCTTTTGGTCGACTGTTAATTGTTGTCATTAAATAAAAAATAAATTAATAAATAAATAAATAAAAAGTAGTTCTGTTATCGTTTGAAACTGTATCATATAAAAGTGCTTGGTGGCGTTATCGTGAGTGTTTCTCTAACTTTTGATTACAATTTCTTGCCTGTTATATATTCTCATTCTGTGCCCTATTTCCTTCTGCCGATTGTGTTGTTTCGGCCTCAGTTAAATAAATATAGACTATATAGTAGATGGGTTTTCCTGGTAGTTATAAGGAAAGATTTGACCTTGATAGTGACGATGACATTGATTCCCTGGGACAGATTCACTCTAGTAAAAACAAAAAGATGGAGTCACAGCAGTTTCGTACTGTTATGAAAAGCAATTTAAAGCAGATCTTTCTGAACAAGCTATTTGAATGGGATAGCAATTCGGAAGATACCTCGAACAAATGCAAAAGCAGCTTGACAAGACCCCCGGAAGTTGAGGTATTTCAATGAATAACCATCCGGCCCGACGTTATTTGCAACGAACCTCTCGACATTGTAAAATCGATACCCGACTTCAACGGTGAGCTGGATCAGTATGTAGCCTGGAGACAAGCAGCTATTAACGCCTATGAGCTATTTCATCAACGGCTATTCAACGTTGAACAACACGCTACTAATTTGAGCAAGCCTGACGACGATGATGACGATTTTGTCACAATAATAAATGATGAATTAGACTGTGAGTCTGAAGATATAGTTGAATTTGATAGGATCAATTTTTTAGGGGCTATTCCGGCCTCCCATACATCGAACGGGAGCTGGCTGTAAGAGCAATAAAAATTGTTATGGACTCAGGGGAGAAGAACTACATAAAGCCGATTGAAGTTAAAAGTTGAACCATGTGGATTCCCCTTTCAGCGTGGTCTCAATCCCATCAAGCAAAATTAAAAAAAATTAAGAATCAATATCCTAACAACCATATTCTTCGTTGTTTCCGACCTAAATTCTATTGATGGGATAATCGGCTATGATCTGTTAACAGACGCAGAAGCCGTTGTAAACACAAAATCTCAAACGCTAGCCATACAATACCTTTTTGGTAGCGAAAATCTTAACAAAGAGCGACGTACCTGTGTATACCTGTCTGGTACCCACTCCAAATGGGTGTATTTTTTTAATAAGGAGATGAAAGATCTACTGAGGATCAACTGTATCCGCCCGTCTGTGTCCCTGTTCAATAGACAAGACTGAGTTGTAGATAAAAAAGGCCACGACGAATGAGGAATGCGGAACGGGGCAAAATATGAATTTTGGTATTTAGAATGCATCCAGCATTTTCCAAAGGGCCATTGACGACGTTCTCCGTGAGCAAATCAGAAAGCCGTGCTACGTTTATGTAGGTGACGTAATCGTTTTTTCTGAAAACAAAACTGATCATGTCAAACATCAGGAGTTGGAAGGCATATATTGATGATCATAATGCATAATTGCATTTTAAGTCAGGGACAGAGATTTTTGTGGCCGACGACGTCTCTCCCCAAAACATAAACGCCCTGCAGCAAGAATCAGAGACCGATGCCACAGTTCACAGCGACCAATCTCTTTCGTATGCCATTGAGGCCTCAGAATAACCCGTCAATTGTTTCAGAACTTAACTGATTTTTAACTTTTCAGCGGAAAGACCAGGCACACCATATCATTAATTTTGTGAAGTGTCTGAGTTTGCAAGACACAGCCAAATCGTCTGCACCCAATACGAACTTGACGACGGTATAATAGCAATCAATCACAGATCATCTCCGATGGCAGCCCAGAGGTATCGGTAAAACAAACTTTCTTGGTTACCTTTGATGATGCCGCTATTATCAATGGCTCGGAGTATAGGAACCGAAAAGGATTTATTTCCCAAATACCTAGCACTGCCTCCTCTTGGCTGGTAAACATAACGGGGCATGATTCTATACTGAGTCTACCGTACCTACACCGGCTGAACTTCGACAACATTGAAGGACGACATCCCAATGTGGCATCCCCTTCTCACCTGGAGCTCAATATATTTTAGGCGAGGAGCAAATACCTGCTGGCTTTTGTTTTTATTCCAGAACATGAAGAACAAACGGCAACGCAGGAACTATTGGAGATAAAAGCCAACTTGGGCACAGCCGAGGACGGGTATACTTTAAGCGGAGAGTAGTTTAGATAGTTTACTTAAGCATAGTTACTCGGGTTTCCAGCAGGGTGAACATGTGTCCAGAATGGGAGTGGAAATCGCATGCGTAAAACGCTGACCAGGCAGAAAGCATGGTCAACGTACCCGTTGGTAACGTCCGCCGCGGTAATACGAAAACTAGCACGAGGCGCAAGCTCAGCATTACCGTGGACAATGTTGCCAGCATTGCCGGCTATAAGTAAATTGTATTAAAGAAGAAATGGTTGAATAAAGATTGAACTATGCTAACGCGAACGTCTTTCTCTCCCGATAACGAGGTAAAATACAAATCTTAAATTCGCTATAGCGGAGCAGTGTAACTTGCTTAATTTATATGCACTATGTAAAAGCGGTACTAATGAGCCACCTTGCACAGGTCAATTTAATATGTAATAGAGTCACAAATACTGGGCAGTTCAACTTGACCTTATTTTATTAAAATTCTTATTTTAAGTCATGCAATAAATAGTAAGTGCCAAAAACTGAAACTCTCTGCTCTTGGCAGGTTATAGCCAAATCTACAGAAAATGTGGATTATTTTCAATTGTTGCCACTAAATACTTCAAGTTTCGTATTGCTATCCAACTTTCCTCTGGTTATCTGGTCCAATATCCAAATCTGTAGCGGGAGACTTCTACTCGGAACTTTACTAGTAGTAGTACTTGTGCCGAAATGAGACCAAGATGCACTTAGCACTGAGTAAAGCGGATTTCACACAAAAACTCGCCGTTGTTCCTCCTTGGGCGCCAATGAAAAGCTCGTATGATTTTTTGCGGATACTATAACCAATTACCAAATACCAGCAAAATTCCCGCTTTTAAGATGCACGAAATACACTTAAACACGAAGTTTTCCAATAACGAATTTATTATATAGTCGCAGGTAGAGCTAATGTTAGCTTACTTCAATTGTTAAAACTGCTTACTCACTGCTTAATGAGCAGGCGACAACTATAAAAGCTACTTAAGAGACTAGCTTAAGAGATTTTTTGATGGCGCAGCGTCGCTTACTTTTATGCTGTATTTCAACCTTATCTGATCCAACAACTGTCAATGATGTGAAAGAGCGGATGACAATTTAAAACATAGAATTGATTTAAATGAAACCAATTCAAAAGAAGATAACAATAGCCCTGAAGAACCCGAATCAATAATTGGTTAAATTATAGAAATACTTTGAAAAGGATTTCTATATGCTAACAGCTTAAAATCATGCTTTATAGATTCTGACCCGATCATCAAAAGACTATCAAAATTTAAGAGAAAGCTGGTAAAAAGCCTCTTTCCTTATAAAGAGCGGTTCAAAGAAGCTTTAATAGCCACTTAACAATCCAAAACTACCAAGAAGAGCTACCACATAAAAAAAATATTTAATACGGAAATGCCACTAAATGTTTCTTACATACACTTTTTTGGTTTAAAAAATTTGCCTTTTTATGTGCTTGTAATGCTAATGAAGCAACTTTTTGTTAAATTTTTGATTATGTTTTAAAACTGTTAAGAAAATAATTCAAATTTGAAGAGCAAAAACATGTTTTTTCTGCCTTTTTTTTAATCGTGGAACGTAACCCCTTATTTTGTACTAATTCATGGCTTGTTTAACATGATTTCGCTTAACGCGAGGTTTTCTAGGAACACAAACTCCGTCATAAGCGAGGGTTATGTGTATACTCACTACGTAATAAATTGATTTCTGCTGCGTTGATTTATATGAACGATACCCGCCTTTATATATATAGCTATTTAATTACTAAGCAAAAATGCAGTCGAAGTCATAATTTCATAAACCATTTAAAATGTTAAAGCTCAGTGATCAAATTTTTTATTCGCTTGACAATTATCTTAAACAATGCCTAACTCGTGCAGTTAAATATACAAAAAGGGTTGCATATTCCCTAAATTTTAAAGTCAATAAATCGAAAAAAAAGAACCATCCCAAGAAACACTATTTTCTAATGTCACACCTTAATATTAAAATATTCCTGTCTATAAATTTATTATAGCTATATCTTGATTTTTATAGTGTCATTCTTAAGTAATGACCAAAAATAAGAGCACATCTTAAAAAAAAATGGGTTTGCTTTGTATGTATTGAATGCATGTATCACAGGAAGCTAAATTTGAGCTACGATGGCTGAGCGATGACTCCTGTTTAATCAAAAAGTCAGTTACAATCGTAAAAGAATGTGATGACGCACTATCGTGGGGAAAAATCCATGACTTTTCTCCCCACAAATCGTGTGACCCACGTCTTTGACTTTGTTTTTTCGGTTCCAGCTCAATTTTGGAGAGCCATTCACTAGATTGTTGGACAGTTTCCACATCACATTCAAATACCCAGTCTCATCGTATGATACATGTAAGATCCTCAGCTACGTTGTCAATCATCTCTTTGAGCAAAAGATTCAGATCTTCTGGTACGAGTCTAGCGTTAAGACGCTTTATACCCAAACAAAATGTGTTTAGCCGATCCGTAAGAAATGTTGAGATTTTTAACCACTGTTTTTTTACCTTGATACGACTTGCATGAGACAAGTTACCGATGACTTAGTACCATTCCGGCTAATACGCAGATGGTACCGGCGCCCGAACCAATACGAGTATCCGATGGCACTTGTAAATAATACACTCTAATACACTTTTATTTATACGATACTTTCAAGTAGCCAACATAAACAACGGCCTCTTGAAGAACCCATATTCTTGTCAACTGTTTTAAGGTAATAATTATGTATTAATTGATTATTTTTTCAGAGCAACTTGACCGAATTGAAGAAGGAATGGATCAAATTAACGCAGATATGAGAGAAGCAGAAAAGAACTTGAGTGGAATGGAAAAGTGTTGCGGCATTTGCGTTCTTCCCTGCAATAAGTAAGCAATCAGAATTTATTTATTTATTTACTTATTTATTTATTTAATGTCAACTATTAACAGTCGACCAAAATTTGAAAGCAACAATACAATTTTAATATAAATTAAAACTGAAATAATATAATTTAAATTTAAAATGAAGTATTTGAGTAAAAAATTTAAGTCAATATCTGGGGTGTTTAAAATGAGAATATTAAATGATCCAACATTTGTTGCGAGAAAAAACAGAAATCAGATTTCTTATACTTTATATGTATTTATTATCCTTAACTGTGGATGTAGTTAGGGATACAAACTTCCAAGAGTGAGTTTTATGTATCATTAAAAGTAAAACACAAATCTCAATAGACGGATTGTGTGGAACTTCAGGGACAGTAAGTGTTGAAGATCTATATATGCATGAATTTGCATTGTCATTAATAAAAATTAAGTCAAGAATTCTATTCAAATGATTTTCAATTGGATTCATCTGAAATATTAAAAAATCAAGAATGCAATCCACAAAATCATGATCACTAGAAGGCCCAAGATAATTTAAATTATTTTAATATGACCACGAAATGTTGGGTAAATTAAAATCAACCAGCACAAAATATCCGTATCCTTCACTTGAAGAAAACCTTCTGATTTACATGCAATATGTTGCATATAAACATGTAATTCAGACGATACGAGAATGTAAGAGCAAGTAATAAAAATTGATTGAGTTCAAGATGTTTGCTTAACAGCAACAAAACGATTAGACTGAAGTGTAGATTGGAAGGCGCAGTAATAGGTAGTGGTGGACTCGCCCGAGGGTCTACGTTATCGTGATTTAACACCCCGAGTAGATGACTCTATCATTGGGAAATGTTCTATAACCTGAGATATAGGTGCGCCAACTAGAGATGCCGCTGGAGAAATCTCTAGGTTGAGAGTGCAGGGTGACTGCGACATAGATAACATTGGCGAAACATCCACCTGACGAGGAGTTGCCAATGAGGCTGACGGCAACTGACCACCCGAACTTAAAATAGAAAGAGCATTTAAAAAATTGACTTAGCATTTCTGCACTAGAGTCAAAATCACTTAATAGAGCCTTAGCCACATTATTTAATTTTAAAAATTTAATTATCATGGTATTGTACATAAGCGAGAAATCAAATTGGATAATATAACAGGTAGGGCAATTCCATCTAAAACCACCGCAACCTTCTTTGGGGTTGGCAATCATTATAATACTCGACATTATAAGTCTCGACCTCAAAGACCTGCACACTTGGCATGCAGGATATTGTCACACAGCCAGCAATGAACAAACGGCGGTTGAGCAAAATCATCCGCGTGCTTGATATTGCATGTTTTTTTGCAGCAAGACATTACTCCGACAGGGGCTTGCGTTAAAAAACCAACAACAAAACAAAAGCAAAACAAAAGAACAGCAAGTGTAACACAAATGTAACACACACAATAAAAACTAACAGGCAAATCAGGGGACGGGTTTGCGCATGTATGGTAAAGTTGCTGATAGGTTTTAACTTGGCAAAGCCCAGCGCGATCCATACGTGGCAATTTCCAAGCATCTCATCGCCTCCACGCGGCGTCTCTGGGAACAGTTCTATGATGAGAAGGCGGGTCTGCAGGTTCTCAATGGACTGAAAGACATCCCAAAATCCAGCATGTGACTGTCCCCGGATCGGGCGGCATGCTGGTTAGCGTCTGTCCCACATTGGGCGGCTAGAGCAGGGTAGCTACACAGACTCACTTAGCTGAGAGTGCCCCTGGCAGTAGGGAAAAATGCCCCGGTTAAGGTTAACCATAATGGAAGTCTTTAAAGGAGGTGAAGTTACGGTGCAGGGTTTCGGAAGCCCAGTACCGGCGGTTGTGTGGGGTGAGCAAGCGGGCCCCCGGCCGTCGATATCCATCGACCGCAATGCTGAAGAGGTGGCAAACATGGCCCCTTCAGCAGCTACTGCTACATGTTGTTGTTGCGCGAGCGTCGATCATATTAGTGTGCCGACGCAAAAGGTGGGAGCTAAGACTCCACCTGTCTCCCCCCTGCGTCCCGTGGATCTATTTACGTCATGGCAGAATGAGGACTTGCGCAGCATTCTGGATAGGATGCAAGCCAGAATATGCACGCTTACGGCTGCGTTTGACACAACGCCATGTCACTAAGGAGACCAAAGGAGTGGTGGCAGAGCTCGCCGCTCTTAGTAGCAGAGCATTGAAGCTGCAGGAGGGCAGCCAGAAGGATGTCCCTTCAAAAAATATCGGGACCCAAACGGAAGCACACCAGAAAAAACGCCTCTCAGTCCCAAAGACTAAGGAAGGCGCGAAAGAGACGTCCCGCAGTAGTGGGCACCGGACCCCAAGACCCCTAGCAGTAAAACCAGCGAATGGAAGAAGGTGAAGCCTAAACGGCTTCGCAAGAAACCCGAAGCGCTAATTTTAAAAAAGACGGGAGAGACCTCATATGCAGATATCCTTAGGACATTGAAGACGGATCCGAGCCTGGACGATCTCGGAAAACACGTCCGAAAAATAAGAAGAACCCAGAAAGGAGAATTAATCCTCGATCTCAAGGGGTAAGTTACTGGAGGGGTAGTTAAATACAAGGAAGATATCGAGAAGTCGCTTAACGAAATAACCACAGTACGCTCAGATACACAAAGAACATCACTTAAGTGTACAGGAATGGACGAGGCAACGACGGCGGAGGACTTAGCTCAATGTCTGCTGGCCAATCTCGGTGCTTATCGAGACTGGATGTACGAGGTCTTCGAAGGATATGCGAAGGGACTAAGCTAGAAACCGTATTGCTTGATGTAAGCGACGCCATTACGGTCCTTAAAAAGGGATCCGTTACTGTGGGCTGGTCACGGTGCCTCCCGGATATGGGCACATAGCTCCTAACTGTAAGGAAGCAGTTCGCTCAGACTGCTGACTGCGATGTGGAGGAAGAGGGCACAAGGCCAAAAATGCCCAGCAAAACCAAGCTGTTTTATCTGCACAGGCGATGTGGATAGGAACCACGCGACTGGTGAATTTGCCTGCCCGACGTATAAGAAGGCCAAACAACAGTCAGGAGTAAGGGACCTGCAACATGCAGGACCATTTTTAAATTGCTCAACTGAATGTAAATCACTACTCAGCTGCACAGGGTCTCCTTTATCAAACAGCAGCGGAGCGCAGTGTGGACGTGATGCTCCTAAGCGAACTCTGCATCCGGAGTAGGAAAAACACAGAGGTTATACTCGATGAGGCTGGGAAAGTAGCAATAATTTGCTGCTCTGAGCTCCACCTACAAAAGATTCAGTCCCCTCCCATACGTGGTTTTGTATACTGCAAACTAAAAGGTATACACTTTTATAGCTGCTATGCCCCGCCGAGCGACAGTCCAGAACAATTCGAGAATATGTTGGAGCTCCTAGTTCAACTTGCAAGAGGACGTGGCCCTGCCGTTAAAGCGGGCGATTTCAATGCATGGGCTATTGAATGGGGGAGCCGAACGTCGAACCGAATAGCGGTGGTAAATGCCATGAGCCTTCTCGACCTGGTGTTGCTGAATGATGGACTCTTGCCGACGTTTGACAACGACGGAGACGTCACTTTCTCTAGCAGAGCTATAGCAACCAACACAGACAACGAAGGAGCGTGTTCTATTGTATTATCGGCAATCTGGACAATCCAACCGAACAAGCGGAGTTAATGGTCTCAAATCTGACAAATCTTTTAGATACGACGTGCAATGCTACAATGCCGCAAAAGAAGAGACGAAACTGGAAGCCTCCAGTATATTGGTGGAGAGACTCGCTGAGCGAACTGAGGGCGGAGTGCTTCTCAGCGAGGAGACGAGCGCAGCGGGCTTGGGGTCGAGACAACCACCCACAGCTAGTAATCACTACCATAGATCAGTCCGAGCGGAACTGCAAAAAGCAGTCAAGAAATCCAAAGCCGGAGCTTCGTTACTATCGATTATAACCCAGAGGGCATTGCCTATAAGATATCGTACAAGAGGCCTAAAGAACCTTGCAGGGACCCACAAATGGAGCCAGAGGTCATGGCGAGTATCGTAGAGGACCTTTTCCCGGTACAATCAACCCTATGGCAACCGGAGCTGGTGGTGCCTGGATCGCAATCCCCCCGCATCACACCGGCGGATGTTGTCCAGGCCGCTATGCGGATAAAACCAAGTAAAGCTTCTGGACTTGACGGCATACCAGGTGCGGTCATCAAAGCCATAGCAGTATACAAGCCGGAAATATTCAGTAATACATTCCAGCAATGCCTCACCGAGGGAATATTTCCTAGACAGCGGAAAAACCAGAGGCTACTGCTACTACCGAAAGGAAAGGGGGCCGCAGCGGAGCGTAATGTGGACGTGATGACCCTAAGCGAATCCTACATCCCAAGAGGGGAAAACACTAGCAGCTACCGCCACCTGTGCTTACTGGACATCGTGGGAAAGCTCTTCGAATGAATACCTTACTGCAGGATGGAAGCGGTCACAGAGGGACCCTGAACCGCCAACATTACGGTTTAAGGAAGGGAAGAAGCACGCTTAACGCTCTGATGGTAGTCCGGGATATAGCCCAGAGCGCACTTGCCGCAGATAGATGACTGGGTGGAGCCAAGAAGTACTGTGCCATAGTGACTCTTGATGTGAAGAACGCCTTTAACACAGCAAGGTGACCCAGCATAGTCAGTGCCATGCGCAACATGGGTATCCCTGCCTACCTGAAGGGTGTAATTGGCAGCTACTTTAAAGATCGTGTGCTTTGGTATGATACGGCAAATGGTCCAAGAAGGTTCCAAGTCACCTCTGGAGTTCCACAAGGGTCGGTGCTTGGCCCAATCTTGTAGAACATTATGTACAATGGCATCTTGCACATCAATAAACCTAGGGGTACCGAGCTGCATTGCCACGCGGACGACGTGGCGATTACAGTAGTAGCCAAGACTCTTACAGAGGCCCAAACTTATTGCAATGAAGCAATTAGGACTGCTACCGGATAGCTTAAGCAGGTGGGACTTAACATTGCAACCCAAAAGACGGAGGTGGTGCTGTTAAGCAGCAGAAAAGTCGTGGAAAAAATCCAGATCACTGTTGACGGGGTCCAACTTGAATCGGCAGAATCTCTCAAGTATTTGGGGGTCCTGCTCGACCATAGACTCATCTTCAGCGAGCATGAGAAATACGCCAGCAGGAAGGCTGCCAGATCGGCTACTGCCGTAGCCCGATTAATGCCCAATGTCGGCGGTCCCAGGTTGCCAGCAAGGAGACTTCTCGTTGCTGTAACGAAGGCTACTCTCCTGTACGCTGCGCCAATTTGGAGCAGAGTCACGGAGAAGCCGTCTTACCTCAAAGAGGCCCGAGCAGTATACCGC
The DNA here is from genome assembly GCA_035045065.1 of Hirtodrosophila trivittata. Classification (NCBI taxonomy): domain Eukaryota; kingdom Metazoa; phylum Arthropoda; class Insecta; order Diptera; family Drosophilidae; genus Hirtodrosophila; species Hirtodrosophila trivittata. The sequence goes on from JAWNNK010000852.1 coordinate 309,222, forward strand.
ACCATAGCGCTCAGGTTAATTAGAGGCTTCAGAACCATCTCAGAAGATGCAGCGCTCGTTTTGGCCGGTATGCCCCCCGTGGATCTGGAGGTCCGGGCATTGGCCGCAATGCGAGAAGGCGTCAGCCGGACTGCGGCGTACGAGCTGCTGCTTGCAGAATGGCAGGCCAGATGGCAAGCATCCCGCAAGGGACGCTGGACATATAAATTGATCCCTGACATCAGAGAATGGCTAGCATGTGAGCACAAGGAGCTGGATTTCCATCTCACCCAGTTCTTCTCGGACCACGGCTGCTTCCGCGGGTACCTCGCTAGGTTCTATCACGTGGAGACCGCTCATTGCATCTACTGCTTGGACGATGTAGAGTCGGCAGAGCATGTGCTTCTACACTGCGCTAGATTCACGTCGGAGAGAGGACAGCTGGGTGCCTTAACTGGTACCCAACTCGGGCCGGGTGAACTCATAGCCGCGATGATGGCAGATCGTGACTCCTGGAGTATTCAGCCGATCGGCCCTGCCCGTGGAGTGGCGTGAAAAGAATACCACTTCAGTCCACTCTACTTGTCGTAAAAGGCGACTAAAGAGTACTCCGAAGTCACGCAAATGATAAAGAAGACAGAGTGCACAGAAGCACCTCATCCTGCTCACCGAAGCATAATCTTAATTGACAGTCCACGAGAGCGAAGTTCAAGGAAAGAAGAGCATACGGCGGTTTTTAGTGCGTACGCGAGACCCTGATGGGCCTTATAACGTACAAACCCATCTACTGGTTGTAGATGTGTTAGTGCGTAACTGAGACCCAGATGGGCCTCGAATCGCACATATCCATCTACAGGAGGTAGATGTCGAATCTTTGAAGATTTTCCGGCCGGGGTGCAAACCGACAAAAAAAAAAAAAAAAAAAAAACAGGCAAATCAAATGCTTGTAAGAGAAAGTACAACAACACAGTACTGACGCACGAATAGTTAAGTAACACACCTACTATTATAATAAGAAGTTAGTGAGACAAAAACATTTCCCTAAAGCCACGAATGAAAGATTGCTGTAAATATCAACGCTCATGGCATCACCAAAAGAGCGAGACTTCAGCAACAAACGGTCAGAGCACAGTCCACAGTAAAGCAAAACAAATCAAACACCCACACAAACAATTGTAAGGGCGAACAATTTTAGCAACAGAAGTCAAACAAAAATGTAAAACTATAAACCAATGTATATGCACAACTGAAAATTTATTCAAAAATCAAATATTGACTATGAACAATAGTTAAGAGGCAGAACAAAATCACAAATATTTAAATTAGGAACAGAGTAATAAAAAAACACGTCCATACACAACGAGCTCACAAATGCTTATGTATATATATATATATATATATATACATATAATGTATAGACACTCAGCGACAAAATAAAAGCCAAACTCTGACATACCATGCCTTCATTTCTATATACATACCATTCCTTTATTTTTTATTTCTTCTTCAGGGCTACCGCAAATGTTATTCTATTTGTATATTTTTAATTTTTGGGCGTAATCTTTGGTGACTCACTTGCTAAAAGCACATATTGTTGATGTTTTACTTAGTGGTCTTTTGAAATTATGGCTAAAGGAAAGAAATTGACACATACTGAAAAAGCAAATATTATTGCATTGGCTGGACAAAATGTGTCCATTCGTAAAATAGCCTATAAAATTAAGCTTAAACGAAAGCTTAGTGAGACGGTGTTTGAAAATATTTCGTGAGACTGGAGAATTGAAGTGAAACAGAAGATCGAGTTTTTTGAGTACATGCTTCGAAAATCGTTTTAAAATTGCAGTTGAGATAGCGTCAGAAGTGCAACAATTTTTTTAGGGAATATTCGGCTCGAACTATTCAGCGTCGGCTAACGGCTCTTTCACACATTTCAGCACAATACCTTCACCCACATTGACCTTACTTTCGCCACTCTACTCTTGCAATCCAATCCGAATTTCATATTGCACGTCCTTAAAGCAACATTATAAATAAAAAGCGCTAACATATGAATAACCCAGACAATACATCATTTTCAACAATTACATTCCCCAATACTACAAACTACGCAAACTAATCACTATAAATAAACCAGACTCCGACTAAACAAATTAGAATTCTTATCGCCCCATATTTCTCAACTCATGCTGTGCTAAGACTTTACACAAAATCATTGCCAACCGTCTATGGTGGCTTGTATCGGTCAAGTCTCGAGTTCTGAAACACTACAATAATATTTTCAACAATTACATTCCCCAATACTACAAACTACGCAAACTAATACATATAAATAATCCAGACTCCGACAAAACAAATTAAAATTCTTATCGCCCCATATCCCTCAACTCATGCTGTGCTAAGACTTTAGACAAAATCATTGCCAACCGTCAATGGTGGTTTGTATCGGTAAACAAACTAATAAACTGGTTTTCCCAAGGGAAAATCAATATCTGACAGTTTATTAGCTTTGCATTACATCATAACATCTGCGCTATCAACAAAAATCCATGTATCCTTACTCTCTTTCGATTTTACAAAACCCTCACTCTATTGAAGATGAGCTCCAACCATTAAAATTAGGCACAAAAATAATTTATTACATCAAGATTTTCATGTCCACTAGAAAAAATATAGTATACGCCATCTCATCAACTCATCGCCTATACAGCGGTATTCCACAAGGATCCCCGCCTTCAATCATACTCTTGCTTATTGAATTTAACAAACTTAACCAAATAATTCACAGACATAGCGAATCTAATTTTTGTGCCTACGCTTATACTACTTATGACTACCACATAGTCAAGAAACTAAAGAAAAGCAACTCTATCGAAACAGACAATCTAATGAATAATATACTATCATGGCGTGAATATTCAGGAGCATTATTCTCTATATAAAATGAAAACACTTCCATGTATCTCGAAAAAGTCTGTTATAGTCAACACATAGAACTCGAAAAGGTTCGTGCAGAGAATAGTTAGTATTAAAAGTATTTAGAGAAAATGGTGTGAAGTTATGAGTACGTCTCAAAGAAAGAGAAAAGTTCATTTGGCTCAATAGCAGAGATGAGTCAGTTTTGCCAATTATTAATTTATGTAAAAATATAACTCCCAGTATCATGCGACTGTTAGTAAGATATGGGAGGTTAATTAATTGCAATCTACTGTGGTATGAAGGCAAATCAGTACCTGGAACCCAGTTAAAGCCGCGAAAGCAAAAAGAAGAAACTTCTTTTGAACAGACTCAATTTTGTCTTGGTGTACCGAATATTGAGAAGACCACACACAAAATCCGTATTCCAGAATAGGCCGAACGTGAGAAGTATATAGCAGCTTAGTCGTATAAGGGTCGTCGAATTCCTTAGACCATCGTTTGATAAATCCAAGAGATTGAGTCGCCTTGTTGACTGTAAGCGCGATATGTTTGTCAAATTTTAATCTATGATCGAGAAGAATTCCCAAATCGGTGACACAGTCTTATACTCTTTTAAGAGAAACCCGGTCGAGCATGTAATTAAATGTGTGAGGCGTACTTCTATAGAATGACATAACCTTACATTTAGAGCAATTCAGAAACAACAAATTGCATTTACACCAAGCAAAAAACAAAGCTAGGTCCGATTGCAATAAATAAGGAGAGTTGTTGTCATTATATGATAAGCACAGCTTCACGTCATCGGTGTACATTACTACATGGGAGTTAATGTATAGGCTCCAATAATCCAATCTTTTCCGACTCCCTACTATTCCTCCATCTTTACCGCAGAAATAATCGCCATTTACAAAGCTGTACAGCTTACAAAATAACAGAACATTCCGGTTGCCATATGTAAAGACACCTTATCAGCCATAGAAGCAATATCAAACACGCTCAATCACTCTTACTACTCTCTCTACATTAGATAAACACTAGTACTCCATTATCCCCGTATTAAATTGATCTGGATACCCGGACATTGCAATATACAAGGCAATGAAGCAGCTGATGCTGTAGCTAAAACGGCAGTTAAATTCCCACTAACTTTCCACGATAACATCAATATTTTAGACATTATAAATTATATAAAAACATACTTTCAGTGCAAACTATCAACTTCCATAACATACACAAATAATTACTACAAATCACGCACCACACTTACAACAGCGATCTACGACTACGGAAAAATCCACCAGGAAACCAGAATAAAGTCCTCCAAATTCATTCGTCTCCGCCTAGGTCACACGAACGTACCCTACAGACACCTTTTTACCGCAACAACACTACATCCTCTATCAACTCCCAACTCTGCAACACCAACACCCCAAACACAGTTAAGCACATTCTCTCACCCTGCCCCCAATTAAACAGATCGAGGCATAAATACTTTCCCAATACTGATCCCTTAACCGCCCTTCTCAATCCCTCAAAAATTAAATTTCATTCACCTAATTAATCTTCAATTAAAAACATACCGCATAAATAATAATACAAGCTTAAAGGCCAAGTCGCTAAAGCTTAGAATAAATTTTAGTTTAACTGTAATTTTAATTACCTTTAAGCTTCTGTAAATAAATAAAGAAAATAAATGTATGCTAAAGCTTGTACAGAGATTGAGGTTTAACTAACTAAATATGGCCATTAACTCTTTCAATAGTATGTGTATGTGTATGTGTATTAACATTTTGCTTTGCAAAAGGAGGCTCCTAAAATGGATCCTCAAAATTCTTACAAATTAATTATGTACCATATTTACATATTTAACAAAAGAAATTTTAGCTCAAAGCCTAAATTCGCAATAGGTCATAAATGCATTTAAAAGCTTCTAGAACAATGTTCTATTCAGCAAGACGACAAGTACAAAGTACATGTAAGTCCGCGTGGTGGAATGCCATTTCAAAATGAGGTGGCGTCTTATCGGAATTGATTTGAATTACAAATTGTTTTATTATGATCATTATAATGGCGATAGTCTTAGATAGACCAGTGGTCTCTGTAAGAAGTTTGGACTTAACACTCAGACTCTTTTTTTTCTGTATTTCAATTAAGGCTAGAGGCTTGAGGGTCAGTATTGGGAACAGTGTTTGAATTATTGTTGAACTATTGGCAAGGTCATGGAGTCTGTATTAAGAGGGTCAATGGAAGCAACTTACTTGTTATCGCAGTATGATGATGTACTGTTTGTAATTACCGATGCCGTATAACCGGAAGCAGCGATATGCGCAAAACTAGCTGAACACTTATTTTTACTCGTTTGCTGTGATTGTTATTTGTTAGATGTTTTGCTTATATCATTGTGCACTTATTCGATGTTTGATTTTAGGAATTTTGATAATGTTGTATTGCGGACAAGCTGGCGAAGAGGCGGGGAATCAGCATTACAATTAACGCAAATAAATCGTTTGGAAGGTTGTGAGAAATGAAGAGTTTTATGATCATATGTTACTGGATTAGGGTGGGAAAATATTCACTGATTTTGACGATATTCCGTATCCAGTTTCTGGAAGACAAAAGAGCCGGCGGGCTTTGGATTTCCTTTTACTAAACTAGTGAATTACAAGATTTGTTGTATAAAATGTATAATGAAGCTTGCATTAGCATATGTCAAAGAATTCCCTTGTTTTCTTTTATACATTTTTATTTATAATTTTTAAGTGGCTGCAAGCTTGGATAAGGGATCTCACAAGAGGATATAGATGACAGGCAATTGGATCATGTGAGCTGTTTGTATTACACCTCACTGCAAAGACTCCATTGTAGAGTTACGAATTAAGCAGGCTGTGCCTGATTTAAGGCTATATTGAATAAAAGTCCTCCCAGTCATTCGCTTTTGATTGGTTGAAATATATTGAGGAGTACTATCGTGCAATATTCTTAACATGAGATGCGTATTTCTGATGGTATACTTGTCCCAACTTTCAATGTTTTCTCGACAACCAAATTGATGTATTGGTTCTGTTTTGGAAATTACCATTCTGAAACCTTTAATACCAAGCGTGATCTCAGACAAGGCGACTCGTTGTCTGGGATGCTCTTCAACCGACTGATGGAGAGTATTAAAGGAAGACCTGGAGTGCATCGGGCAGGGACAATATTGACAAGCAAATTTTTCCAGCTCCTTGGTTACGCTGATGATATTGTTATCATTGGTCGTACTAAGCGTGATGTAACTTCAGCTTTTGTTTATGGTGTAGAGAATCACGGCGTCTTGATTCTCAGTTATTTTTAATGAACTATAACTTTAAGACTGTACAAGAGTTCATCTACTTTAGTTTTGCTACGACTATTAGCAATTATGTCAGTCTAAACATAAATAGAAGAATAACACTTATCAACAGGTGCTACTTTCGGCTCAGTGGGCAATATAATAGTAGAGCCCTCTCTCGGCAAACAAAGACAATACTCTACAAGACGCTCATCCTTCCAGTGCTTTGCTATGGAGCTGAAGCCTGGACAATTACACAATCGGATGCAACTGCGCTTGGAGTGTTTGAGAGAAAAATTCTTCGTCATATTTTTGGACCCATTTGCATTGACGAGACCTACAGTATCAGGTGGAACAACAAGCTGTATGTGCTGTACAGTGAAGTGGACGTAATCAGTCGGTTGAACACACAGAGACTTCACCATCTGGGACACGTTGTGCGCATGAACGGCGAAGCTCCAGTTCATAAGATTTTTGATGTGGTAGTAGGCAACGGCAGAGAGCAAAGCCCCGGATACGTTGACAAGACCAAGTCACGAGAGCTCTGGTGGATCTTGGTGTTGTCAATAAGAGAAGACGCACACAAGCACGTGGAGGCAAATTGTGCATCAGGTTGTCACCCTATTGGGTTATTTAATGCCATAAAATAATAATAATTAACTCGTGAGATGCGGCTCTGCTAACATCATTACCCTTATGTTTTTGTCGTCTAGAACAACATTAATTAAAGCTTTTAAATTTTAATAGACCTAACATCACTCAGAAACAGTAGAATATTTTATGAAGTTTACGTCATGGACTACATGTCCGTGAAGTCGAATCGGGTGCCCCCATATTATAACATTAGTACCTTCTAGACTGACTAGAAATATCTTCTTTACCTCTCGCCCATCCTCTCAAGTTATAAGAAGCATGAATCTTTCCGTATCTTTGACTACTCTACAATCGATTTATCACATTTTTCTTTTGATTCTAACCTTCTCTCGATGACAAAATCTCTTTTTGATTTTTTAAATATATTTTAGGCTTTAATTCTTTAAATTTTTTATATTCATAAATTATACATGGTAAATCAATTCTTGCAATGTTGACTGTCCTTAGTTGACTCATAATGTCAAAAGCATCACGTCGATTTGGTCAGATGCAAACCAGTAACGAGTTTACTAATGAGTTTCGGATCAGTAGAACTTCCATTTTAAAGGCATTTCCCAACAAAAGCAAAAGCATAGTCTGTTGGTAATCAGACTGGTGTCCCATCTCAATAATAAGAGGACAGGGCAGATCAATAAAACGTGCAATTAATAGACTACTGCAGTTTTAAAGTCAACATCAAAATCAAAAAATAATTGTCTTAATTTGGTCCAATTGTAATTTCTTATGCATTATTGTTATGCATTATGCGTTATTGTTATGTATATGATGTTGTACTCTGCGTAGACATTACTTTTGATAGTTTTGACCGAAATCTGGCACACTAATTTTATCATGCAGACATCATAAAATAATGATAGCCTACTATACTATTCTAGCGAAAGGTATATTTTAAACTTAATATCAATAATATTTAATTTCAGAAGCCAATCTTTTAAAGAGGACGATGGCACATGGAAAGGAAATGATGATGGAAAAGTTGTAAACAATCAACCACAAAGGGTAATGGATGATAGAAATGGAATGATGGCTCAAGCTGGATATATTGGCAGGTATTCGATAATACAATAAATATACAACAGTGTTGAAAAGTAACCTTCTTACTTGCCAGAATGCGCTGTTATCGCAAAAAAGATTGTGGTGCGTTATAATCTAGTCATATTTAGGCAGACATCAAATTTCAGTGTGATACCGCCCTTAGTTTTGTTTTGACAGCTGATTTTTGTTGACGTGTTTGGTATTACGTTGACTATGAGTAAGAAAGCGATTTACGTTCTCTTATAAAACATTATTTTTTTATAGGCAAAACCGTGAAAGAAATAAAAGAAAATTTGCATAATTATAATGGGGTTAATACTCTTCAGAATACACCGTGAATTATTGGTTTCGAGAGTTTAATGGTGGCCAACACTGCACTGTCGATGAAGTCCGCAGCAGCAGCTCCTCCATCGGGTGGGCTTTTTGAGTCAACTGTTGATGAAACCTGGATACACTATAGCACACCAAAGAACAGAATCCGTACCCTGCAATGGAATGAAGCCGGGCGCTTTCGAGGACGGCCGAGGGAGGCTCAACGGGTCTGAAAGGTCATGGCGTCGGTTTTCTGGGATTCTTATGGCATTTTTAAAATAAAAACCATCAGCAACGAGTATTACCGCGCAATATTGGTGCGATTGAAGGGCATTGAAGGCATTTATATATATATATATATATTTGATATGTGACAAATTTAATTTCTCGTATAGGGAGTAATGTATTGTCTATTATATATATATATATATAACTACCACGTAACTACTATACTACCAAGTACATTTCTAAACGATGTTTTTTTTAATTATGTACTACCGTGACTTTTTAATTTAAATTTCGTGTGGAATCCCATTCGTCGAAATATTTGCGAATTTCGAATTTTCGCAGGCTTTGTGTATTCGATTTTCGATTGTTTTGTTGCGTTATGTTTGTAGTCATATCCCTCAGTCATGCTTACAAAGTTGGCCATTTTGAATGTTTAGCTGTTTTGCTAGGACGAGTTTTGGTTCGTCTTCTATTTTTGCTTATTTCAAAATATGGATCAAAGAACTTGTATAAAGTCTTGTGTGCAAAACCAAATTAAGTGCGCGGACGCATTCTGAATGTTAACAGTGGCATATGGTGAAATTACCTTGGACAAAAGCAATGTTAATCGGTGGTACAACATGTTCTCAGAGGGTCGACAAGGTGTAAACGACGGGACGCCCGAGCAATTCAGGAACAGATGAAAACATTGATGAAGTGAAGAAAATTGTATTGGCCGATCATCGAATCAGCATTAGAGAAATTGCTGAGGAAACATCTTATAGCCAATCGATTTTAACCAATGATTTGGGTATGAGTTGGGTCGCCACGAAGTTTGTGCCAAACCTGCTCAATTTGACGTGGAAATTAAAGCTCAATCATCCCAATGGAAGCTGCCGCATGAGCTAAGACCGAAAAAAGCCAAGTTCGATCGAATGCACTCACAGTTACCTTCGATTGCAGCGTCGTGCATCATGAGTTCTTACCAGTGGGTCATACGGTCAATAAAAAATATAACCTGAATGTAATGTGCAATATGTAGGGTACCACCCGCCAGAAACGCCCGGATTTGTGGAAGAAAAAAAGTTGGCGTTGGAACCATAATAACGCCCCTGCTCACACATCGTTAATCTTGCGCGAATATTTGGCCAAAAACAACACATTAATGGAGCCGCAGGCACCATATTCCCCACACATGGCTCCCTGTGATTTTTTTTTTTGTTTCCATACCTGAAGAATCCAATGAAAAGACGACGCTACGCAATAAATGAGGAGATAAAAACTGCATTGAAGGAGGAGCTAAACAAGATCACAAGAAATTACTTTTTAAGTGCTTTGAAGATTGGAATAAGCGCTAGCATAAGTGCATTATATTTGGGGATAATTATGTTATTTGAAAGTAACATTAAAATTTTTTACATAATTTAAAATTGAAATAATATAATTTAAATTTAAAATGAAGTAATTAAGTAAAAAATTAAAGTTAATATCTGAGGTGTTCAAAATGAGAATATTTAATGATTCAACATTTGTTGCGAAGATTGGGAAAACCCCAATCAGATCACTATGGTTAGTAAAGCAATTAGTATTAGTTTCTACGTGTTAAAAAGTTAAGAATATGGTTTTTAATCATATCAAAAGAGGACTCTGAGTTACAGAATCGCAAAAGTCTGTTGTAGTCAACACAGAGTTCATGCAGAGAATAGTTAGTATTCCAAGTATTTATAGATAGTGGTTTAAAGTTACGAGTACGTCGCAACGTACAGAAAATTTAATTTGACTTAATAACAGAGATGAGTCAATTTCACCAATTATTAATTTATGTAAAAATTGAACTCCCAGCATCGTGCGACGGTAGGTAAGAGATAAGAGGTTAATTAACAGCAGTCTAGTGTGGAATGGATCAGTACTTCGAACCCAGTTAAAGTCGCGAAGAGCAAAAAGAAGAAACTTTTTTTGATTAGACTCAATTCTGTCTTGGTGTACCTAATATTGAAAAGACCACACACAAAATCCGTATTCCAGAATAGGCCGAACGTGAGAAGTATATAGCAGTTTAGTCGTATAAGGGTCGTCGAATTCCTAAGACCATCGTTTGATAAATCCAAGAGATTGAGTCGCCTTATTGACTGTATGCGCGATATGTTTGTCAAATTGTAATCTATAATCCAGAAGAATTCCCAAGTCGGTGAAACAGTCTAAAGAGAAACCCGGTCGAGCACGTAATTAAATGTGTGAGGCGTACTTCTATAGGTTTACATAACCATACATTTAGAGCAATTCAGAAACAACAAGTTGCATTTACACCAAGCCAAATCCAAAAACAAATCCAGGTCCAATTGCAATAAATAAGGAGAGTTGTTGCCATTACATGAATTTCACAACGTACATTAGTACATATGAGTAAGGGAAAATAGACGGGAAATCATTAATAAATAAATTAAAAAGTAAAGGCCCAAGGTGGCTACCCTGTTTACAATAGAGGTAACGAAGACGGGCTAACATAATGAGGTTTCAAAAAAAAATTTTTTGGGTTCTACAAGAAAGGTATTCGGAAATCCACATAAGAAGGCTAGGTGATAGTACTAAGCAGCACAGTACACATCCTGGTAGTCCATCTGGGCCTGGTGAATAACCTGGCTTGATTAAATTAAGTTCGTAAGGTAACGAACTTTCCAGGATCACAGGACTAAAAATGCAGTTAGATTTCGGCAAGGTATACGGCTAAGAGGAATTAGGAAGAAAGTTAGATGATGAATAAGTAGCTTGGAAGAATTCTGCAAAATGATCGGCTGCAACCGGATCAGTATTTCCTTTTATGTCTTCATAAGAAACAGATGAGGGCAGTAAGGAAGTTTTTGGATTCTCAGGGTCAAGCCTAGAGACGAAAATTTGTTTTCTAATTGGGACAGTTATCAGGGGCTTAGCAGCCCCAATTGCTTTTTAGGGAATGGATACGGACAAAGTCTGGCGAGAACTAAGAGCAATGTTGCTGACCAACGAATTAGTTGCATTCACATTCTTAGAGCCGTTTTAAAGCAGTTTTATATTATTAAAATTATCATCCAAGTTTTGGAATATCGTAGGTTGAATAGTATCCTATTAAAGGTTTTGGAATGGTCATTTCCTACCTTAACAGAGCTGTTAGTAGTGAGCAATGTCATTCTGCACCGTTGCGCAAGCTTTGCGGGAATGCCAAGTTCAGACATGACAGCGTACAAGCGACCTCGCGCTGAGCTAATGAAAGAGCTCTTATAATCGACACACAAAGTTGGTACGTATCGATTTGGTTTTCATACGTCTTATCTAGGACTTGGTGTAATGTGAAGATCAGGTCGATGATAGATTTGGCAGGTCGGGAACCACACAGATTAGGTCTAATCAGTGCCTTATATTGTGGTTTCAGTCTCTCACATAGTACGCTGCAAAGGCTAGCAGCCTTACGTCACAATAGGTGGTGTGCAGTGTGGCATCCCCCTTCTTCAAAATGGGACAGAGTATATGACTTGGGGCATGAACACCAATATTCCCAATTATTGGTATCACCATTTGGGTTGTCGCCCTGCAGTCAACTGGAGAAATCAACCCGCCATAACCTCAGTACACTTTCTGCGTCTAGGAATAAGGTTCTATCATCATCTTTACAGACTTAAAACCTTAAGTCAGATGGTTAACCGTTTTGTTAAAGTCTCAAACACCATTTCAGTTTTGCAATGTTCTATTTTCTCATAATTGCCCTTCTTGATGTTCTCGCTTCTTCTTTTCCTGTCTCTTTCCCCTGTAAGCAACCACAGCACCTGTCGCTCCAGGTTGTAGCGTAGTTCGGTAGGCAGCGATTTTGGAAAATATTGATTCACTATACTCCTGGGCGTACCATGGATTCCTCGTAGGAGAGCGTCGGAAGGGAGAAGATAAGTGTAGAGGAAACATCCTTTGTCAGTTGTGATTGCAGCTTCCCGATGTCCGGCTTTCTAGACATACCTTGACGTGCAATTGCACGTAAGCGAACCATAGAAACAACACGATAGTAGTCAAAGTCGACGTCGATGACAAGGCAAATATGATAGATGCCTGCTTTACATCGATCACAACATGATAAATTTGGTTCCGACTCAGTCAATCATGAGACAGCCAGGATGCCGTATGAATGTTCACATGATGGAATCCCGTCCTATGTAATACCATATTGGGCGATGCAGGAAAGGCAACTAATCTGAGACCGTTGGTTGAACTAATCTGAGGTTAAAGTGGTTCAAGTAGAGTTAATCACCCGACAATTGCACCAAAGATCAATTCTCGCTCAATCTTGTCGAGCTCCGCATTGAAAGCATCCTTAGTAACATCAGACTTTTCTTCGCGCTGATGTTGACGAAATTGTCCGCAATTCTGATCGTTGCGATTCTTTTCTTTAATGACAGATTCAGAGACACGGGGCCGTTTTTTGTACACCTTCAATAAAGCAACAACCAAATTCATGGCATTCAAGGTAGCAGCTGTAATACATGTCATATTTGTTCTTCCTAATGCGACCTTGCCCATTTCATCGCGTTTCCTGGATAGCAGAAATACCATCATTGCATTAATGGAGGGTATCAGCTAGTTGTTGACCATCACCAGATCTGTATAATGTTGGAACATAACAGGTTCATACTCTGAAATCATTATCCTTTAAACGTGTCTTGAAGGAGTGCTGCACTTCTATGTCTGAATACTCACTTAGGAGCCTTTATAGGAAAGATCCTTTTTTCTGCTTTAAAGCATTGGTGTAAATCTATTGTTTTACCTACACAACATGGCTTTGTACAGGGTCGTTCCACTGTGATCAACTTGCTGGAATTTACCACCTCTGTAAATGAAGCATTTATAAAAAAAAGACAATTCGATGTTTTTTACACTGATTTAAGTAAATCTTTGGACTATTTCAAGCACGATCTTCTCCTTTAAAAACTTGATTGATCCCACCCTCCTGATTATATTGGAACTCCACCTATTTGAAAGGTAGATCCCAAAAACTGCTTTTAAGGTCATCTACTTCTAGGTCATTTCGTGTTACTTCTGGTGTACCTCAAGGTATCTATTTGACACCTTTATTAACAGCTTACAAACCATTCTTTCTTATTCCTATTGTTTAATTATGCATGTGATGTTAAACTTATTTGTTTATACACTGATCCCACTCAAAACTATTTGCAAGAAAAATTGAGTGCTCTGCAGCGCTGTTGTTTGACCAATCAGTTGCATCTTAGCTGTGCAAAATGTATCTTTATGACATTTAGTCGCGCTAGAGCATATTAAGGCTCCTATACGATTGACTTGGGTGTCTTCATTGACTGCAAATTAAATTTTAATCTACATATCTCCACTACCAAAAATAAAGCCAAGGGAGTACTTGATTCTAGTAAAGCTTCTAACTCTGTTAACCATGATCTACTACTTCCCACACTCCTTATTATATTGGATTTCCTCATAATTGAAAGCTAAAACCCAAAAAGTGCCACTGAGGTCGTTTACACAAAACAACAGAGGTCCTGTTGTGCCACGCCTGGCATCACTCCTAATGTCTTTACTGTATTGAAAATAGCAAATCACTTTACTCGTAAGAATCCTCTAACACATCTCTGACGTCTCTTTCTATCTTCATCATCACTGACGTCACTGCTGGTTTAAGATTCAAAACATATTGATATCCATCAAGTACGTTTCCCAACTGAAATAAGACCCTGAATTTTGGATCTAATTTTCTTTAGTTTCTCTCCTCATTTTTGAGTAGCAGATAACCGCAAGCTTTAAATGTAACTTTTGATATGTTTTTTTTCAAATCAATTTTTTTTCATAGCTAGCGCTTTCTTATCTAATATATTTATTTATTTTACAAGACTCATATTTTTTGTTGTAATTTCACAAATATTATATATAACACCGAATACCATAATTTCCTCCCCAATCAATAACGCCAATCGACTTGCCTTTTGTAGTTCGATTTGTAGTACAATTAACGTCCAGTTGATTTGCACCTTAAGCGTCTTGCCATGAACGCTCACTACTTTTAATTGCAATAAAAATAGTGAATCGGATGGAAGTTTGCCTGTATTTTGCGTGACGGATCTTTCAAATAAGAATTATTTTTTGTTCAGCACGAAGAACAGTATCAGTTATCCCAGCCAATTTCGCTTGATAGGGACATGGGCAGTCATCTTAATTGGCAACACATTACATGAAATGAAATCACCATCAATCAACGTAAATAATTGAATGACTACATGTATCAGTGGACTCTCAGTTTATATTGATCACCGGTAATTTTGGATCGACTCAAAAGATCTACTTTATTAGCTCTACGAATCAGAAAATTTCTAGAGGGAATCAAAGACGCGAGCTGGTGCTGGGTGACGTCAGCTGACGAAGGTACTAAATGGGTAAAGACGCTCGATATCAGCGGATCCCCAGGATGATTAACCGAACCAGACATTCTGTTTCTGTACGCGATGCAGTGGCAAATCACCAATGTGGCGAATAAGCAAGATGAAAACGATTTGCTACATCATGTTGAGCTGTCCACGTATGTATCAAGCATTGTATGCATATCACCTGACCCGCACCGATTTAGTAAACTAGAACGGTTGCAATCGGCAAAACGATGCGCACTGGACTACTTACAAGCGATATGCAAGAAACCATGCGAAGAGCCCCTGCACAATTTTTTGTAGTTAAAACAAGAGTATGGAGCAGACGCGGTTTTTATATACGTTTGTCAAGAGGTAGCGTTCGATGTGACAATCGTTGCGTGCTTGTCGTTATAGCCATGAGCCTTAACATAGCCTCAGAAAAGAAAGTACAGGGTTATCCATATTGCGATATTAAAAGTAAACGTAGAAAAACACATTTAAAATAAATGTTTTCATGATATTTATTTTTTATTATAAAGTTTTAGCCTTGACATTACGTGTGAAATTCTATATCATTTAAATGACCACCATCTAAATTCTTACAAGCATCGATTTGTTTGAGGTAATTTTCGACCACATTTTGACACATATTGGGCGGTATTTTAGCCATGACGAATGTAAGTTATTAAGTGCAACAGAGTTAAAGGTTTATCTGCATAAACACGGTCTTTCGCGTAACCCCACAAAAAAAGTCTAAAGGTATCAAATCGCATTATCTCGGTGGCCAGTTGATAATTAATTTAATTAATTTTTTAATTCAATTTTTAATTTTAATTTAATTTTTTTTAATATATCCACCGAGTAAGAAATGTGCTTTGTCGCTGAATAAAATGTTGTTCGAAAAATATGTGGGTGTGCCAGCATCACTTTTTTTTAATAAGTTTTAACAATTTGTATGCGTTGTGCGATAGTTAAACGATCCATTTCCGTTGCTATCAGACTTTCAACTGAAAAAAAAAAAATTGGTTTGACAACTTAGTTTGACTGATGTCAAACTCCAGCACTATACTTTTGAATACACGAAAGGATAACCCTTTATAAAGGCGTTAAATAACACGATCTAAAAACACTGTTCACCAAAGTCACCTCTTAATTGAGCCATTGTTTCGCGTTTTGTGTGGCATGAAGCATCGTTTTGTTAAAACCACATGTCAGCCAAGTATATATCTTCCATTTTGGGCAAGAAAAAGCGATGGCTGTCTAAACAACAGTGTGACCAAAAAAAATTTTTCCTAAAAATCACCCTATACATATATGTCGTGACACGATAAGAATATTTGAATATAACGGACGTTGCACGTCTTTCATCTCTAATTAGTGGTATATGGTTTCAGTTCCGTTATTCCTTGTGCTATGCTTGTGTGATTGTACACAGATAAATTCAATGCTAATTCCGCAGTTGATGTTAGTGTCTCCAATATCACTGCAAAAAGGAGTAAGTCCACAACAACCAGTCCTAGCAAACACAAGAGAATTCGTAGTTGTGCGCAGAGCTAA
Source organism: Hirtodrosophila trivittata (assembly GCA_035045065.1). Lineage (NCBI taxonomy): Eukaryota > Metazoa > Arthropoda > Insecta > Diptera > Drosophilidae > Hirtodrosophila > Hirtodrosophila trivittata. The sequence continues at coordinate 325,578 of JAWNNK010000852.1, forward strand.
GTCGACATTAATTTAAAATGGACAATACCTCTGTCAATTCAACATATATATTTTATTCTTTCTTTTATTTGTATTTTAAGTGTAAGTTCCTTTTGTTTTTTTTAATTTTGAGTTCTATTAGTCACTTATAGTCGACGAAATAAATACATAAAAAACAAAAAAAAAATTAATTAAAAACAAGGTAAGTGATAAATAAAATATATTTGTTGCGTTGCTAAATCGGAGATAATGTAGCGCGCGCCTAATCCAATATTGTATGAATACATTATACGGGATTGCTACAACGGCTATCGGTAATTCCTTTTTCCCTTTTATTTTCCATCTCGTTCGCATCTACACGAACGGCAGGAGCTTCCAGACTGCAGTTGTGCAATGGAGATTGAGTTGTGGCTGCGCGCGCCAAAAATGCCAAAAAGAAGATTGACAAGACAAGTCGTACAGAAGCAAAGGCGCGGGCAGAGCACAATTGGAAGCAATTAAGTAGACAAATTTTAGGTTGTACCAATATATGTATAAATAACATATATTGTAGATTTCAGCTATGCATTTGATAACAATTAAGTCTAAGAGCAAGGTAAGTCATGGGTTACACCAGAAGTTACATAGAAATATCAGTGTATTTATATTTTTGTATTAAAAATTCGTACGAATATAGGTTTATGTATTTAACTTTTAATTATTATTATGCATCAGCATTTCAGTATACATGAGTATATGAGAATATGATAAATGAAGAGTATGAAACTCCAAGGAGAAATATCAAAGACTGCCTTAGGCTAAACTACATTATACATAGACTGGTCTAGAAATTGTACAATAGTAGAATAATTTTTTGGGTTCAACGTTAAAAAGAGGGAGGGAGTCCAATACAACTGAGTTAAAGAAGTTCTAAGTCATGGTTTACAAACTAGAAATAAACAATTACAAATAAGCTTTGAAAGTCAGTATTATTATTACAAGTTTTATTGAAAAAAATTAACAGATTTACAGAGATGTTGCAAAGTTGTCGACATAATTTTCTATTTTTGTGATATCGACATAATTTTCAGTTTTGTGATACCCCTGTAGAGAGATATCAGACTTGAAGTCGTATAATAAGTCTATCGAAAGAAATTGAAAACCCCAAAATTTAAGTAGAGGTTGAACACTCCTTTTAAACACCACTTGGAATTTAATTGCATATATTGGGGAAGAGTCGGAGATAATGGAACCGAATACAGTATTTGAAAAAGATATTCTATAGAGATAAAAGATATTATTATCAGAACTGGATGAATAGGTGGATTGAAAAAATTTGGTAAATAAGTCAGTAGCAGCTGAGTCATCACAAATAAAAAGAAGATGGAAGATGTGAAGTTTTACGTTGAGAAGTAACGTAAAATGAGAAAAGATAAGGATTATTTTAAAATTGATTATTGTACCCGGCAATATACTCCTATTATTTAATTGTATATATTAATTTGAGAAATAATGTCTATTTAAAATTAAAACTGCTTGAAGCTGAAATGCAATAATGAAATTATAAGCTTTTGTAAACTTAATTTGTTTCGTCAGTGTTTGTTTTTAAGTTGGAGGAGAGTAGTAAACCTTAAAGTGTGAGCTGTATTGGAGTGGAGGTGGCAGCACTGTAGGCATTCGCCCCAAATGTCAGTACAGTTACCAAGTGACGGCGAACATAAAACTCAGGCCTCATTGGCATTGTGAATTGCAAGAACAGAGTGGTAACAGCCTGATTGTCATAATATACTTATATTAGCTCAGAAAGTGGGAATACGGAATACGGCTCACTGGGCAAAAGCAGCTCTTGGCAAATCCGACAATGCTACGAACACAGTTAAAATTAAAATGCATTGGCGTTTCTAATGATGTAAAGGCGCTGTTGAACATCTTGCAACTCCTAGTATATGGCGCAGATGACCTCCAACAACACAACAATGATGGTGATGAAAGTTGATTTTTGATTCAGCCTCAACTTTGCTGAGCACAACGTACATCATGATGTTGTTCATGATATGCTCAACAGACCCAGCATTATTAGTCTCGTATCGTTTCATTATTGGGAACGCAAAAAGACTAGATATACGATCATGAAATATTAGAACATCATTTTCATAACAATCTTCAAGTCTCTCTACCGCCTTCCCGTAGTTCTCGTGGGTTATCTGAAATGACTTAACCACTTCTATAGCTGACCCTGACAAACACTCCAGTCAAAAGTTGAATTTGTCAATTGTAGGTATTTGTGCATCATGATGTTAAACTTTTTAAATTCTGCATAATTGCCATCAAAAATTGGTAGCTTCAGCTTCGGTAATCTATGATTGTATCCGGTTGCAGGAATTACCGATTAACTGAAGAAATTCGCTTCCGCTCCTGAGTGGGTCTGTATATTGCGATTGGATTGAAGAAGTTCTAGAATTTGCAGTTTTGCAGCAATTAACATATTTTCCTGGCTTGCATGTTTATTATAAATGCGCTATGCATGTTCTATTTGTGTTTATATTTGGCTAAACTGACGATAATATCATTCCAGAATTTCAACCTTTGGAACACTTTGCGCTGACATCTAAAATGCACTAATTTAGAAGTACTTTAACTGTGTATGCCTACAGCTGTTGGTCCGGTAGATCCAATAATGATGTAAAACAATACATTGATGAGCCACTAATAGTGGACAATACTTGCTTCCTTTGCAGTAGTAGTGCAGACAGTTGTAATCCAAAGAAACGCAGCAATTTAATTGCAGCGATGCACCATATGTGACAGCAGTGATGTACTGACAGCTATAAGCCAGATTTGTAAACAGTGATGTACTAACAGCAATGCACCAGATGTATTAACAGAATCTTTTACAGTGATGCGCTATGATGTGCTTACAGCGCAAAGCAACTGTAAAGATTTTATGCTGAACGTGAAAGTAGGTAGGTGTGAGGGATCAACAGAAAATGATAATCAGAAGTTTGCAGCGCTGGGTGTTTGAGTATGCCTGTGCATATACTGACGGGTACTTGCGGTTTATTCCAACTGTGTGGAGAGTTTCGGAATACGATCTTCTGCCGGCTTTCCACTCTCGCGGCTTATGTCTGCTTCCATTTTGGATATGCCTGGATTAGACAAGTCGTTAACTCTTAAATTGTATACAATCTCCAGTATTTTTCAACACTTGTAATTTAAGTTCATATTAAGAATAGTTTGGAACAAGATAGATTTATAGCCAATTAACAACCCATAGTTAAACCATTTAAGCACCTCTTTCAAATGGAGCAGAATAAAAAAACAAACCGAAACTTTCATATCGGCTACGCACCAGGAGCACTATTATAGTATTCTGAAATGATCATTAGTACATATGCTAAGAAGAATGTCTACTGTTAGTAATCGACAATAATTTCGACAATTGCCCTTGTCGACAACGTTTTACAAATCTTCCATCTTCCTGGTAGCATCATCAGAACTAGATTTATTTGTAACCAATAAATACATTATAGTCAATCTCAAATGGGTGCATGAATAACGAATTATCATCGAACCACCCTCGTTTTCCAGTTTATTTCCACCCCACACCATGCTCCTAAACAAACCACCGCCCTTATCTACATACTCGTGAGGTTAATGCAAATAAAGTCAAAGCGTACGTGGAGCAGCTAATCGACCTAATTATCGAATTTCAAGAGGTAGAAGATTTTTATTAACCTTTTTATAGCCATTTATATTTGATCACGCACACAATATTCTAAAATAAAATGAATCGAATGAAACATGAGACGATGCATCTGTATGCATCTGTAAGCACAAAGACTACGCTATGCAGTTTTAATACTTAAATCTGTGTTTATAATTCAAAAACTTTATTCTTTCGAATTAATTTTTGCTTCGAATTGTGTACAACGTAAATTTTTGATGTTTATCGCGAAACGTCAAATAATCCTGCGAACGAAATAGCAAATGGTTAATGCACAATAAAGAAAAAATAGATCACGTCTGAAACACCAATGTTTTGAGGGCGCACTGTTGTTTGGTACCGTATGCAAATTAGTTACTAAATTAGTTAATCAAAGATGATTGCTAAGCTAGTTGCTTATGTTCGTATTTTTTTGTGTAAACAATCCAAATAAGTTATTTTCTATAATACAAAAAAAAATTTTTAAACTATTTTTAGAATCACAAATGATGCAAGAGAGGATGAAATGGAAGAAAATATGGGACAAGTTAATACCATGGTAGGGAATCTCCGCAACATGGCATTGGATATGGGTTCAGAGCTGGAAAATCAAAACCGTCAAATAGACAGGGTTAATCGGAAGGTACGTAAAGTCTTACATTTATTTTGATTTTATGCATATTTCTAAAAATCGATAACAATTAAATTCTTTTATGCTAGAACCGCATTGCAATTGATACAATTTATTGTATATGCTTGCAGTGCAGTTAATTGTATGTTTGTATGAAAGTTTTTGGTTCACTGAGCTGTAAAAATGTATCCTGGCGCTTTAAACTATATTATCATTACATTCTTAGATTCATTTAATACAAATTTTTGTACAATCCATACAAACAACTTTTATCTCTTGCAAAGTCTACGATAAGTTTCCAATGACCATTATTGACTGATCGATAGAAAAATTCGCCAAGCAACGCTAAGATAGTCGTTTTAATGTTGCATAACACGAGTGGTGAAGATACATTTTTAGAAGAATGGGATTTGATAAAAAAAGTTGAAACCTTTGAAGAACTAGGTTATATCATAACAAAATCTGTAGACCTACCAAAAAAAGGGTACTAAACTCAACTCAAACATTTCGTTTGAAAGAGTATGTGAAGAAGTCATTGGAAATGTCCTTGATAAATATATTCTGAATTGATAACTTCATTTTAAGGTATCTTCTGTTCTTAAAGAATAAAAACTATCATTTTCTTAACAAAAAATTGTTGAGAAGGGTTGAAAATGAATTAACCTACCATATGAACCGCAGTGCATATGCATATGCGTACAATTGTAAGAAAAAATAGAGAACAGCTAATACAAAAATTGCAGGAGATTTGAAAGTTAAATCAAATATTGTAATATTCTATTTGATTGAAATATTTAACGTTAAAAGCAACATTAATTTATTGGATTTAATCTACATTTTAATTAAAGAAGGTGAATTTAAAAATTCTGCAGCATCAGATGCAGTTGAAATGTGGCAGAATATTGAGTTGTTCTAATATTAATTTTGTGTTGTGTTTAAGTCGTCAAACTTTCATTTTATTAAAGTATTATTACAATAAGAAAGTACACTTTTATCAACGTATCATCAATGTTTTTAATTGACGACATGTAGACAATTCTTTTTCGACAATATGTGAATTTAGGCCACTCTCGTAGTTAAATTGCCCAACTTCTAGATATCCGTAACACAAGACCGATATTTTAATTTATTTATTTATTAATTTACTTATGTATTTATTTATTTATTTATTTCTTTATTTATTTATTTATTATATATATATTTATTTATTTATTATTTATTTATTTATTTATTTATTTATTATTTATTTATTTATTTATTTATTTATTTATTTATTTATTTATTTATTTATTTATTTATTTATTTATTTATTTATTTATTTATTTATTTATTTATTTATTTATTTATTTATTTATTTATTTATTTATTTATTTATTTATTTATTTATTTATTTATTTACTTTTTCAGTTGCAATCCTACTCTCGTTGAGTGCAGATGCAATCGCAGACGTTTAGGAAGTTCAAGTTACAAAAGCCAACAACAAAAATGGCATTACTAACAGTTAGTAACAGTAAACAGAAAACTGTTTCGACGCGAGTGCATTAAAATCAACAACTTTGTGAGCAACGGGATTTGGGCTCGCAGTGTATGCACTTCTTGCTGCAAAACAGCAAGTGTTATTCTTTGTCACCCCGCACCCCTATTTCACATTCGAACATCATGAGCAATGGAACCAATGGAAGACGAATCAGACAATCAAAGCACAACACCCGAAGAGTTACAGCGGAAAGAGCCAAAGCCACCACCAATAATCATTCCAGAGGTCACAAACATACAAGGAATGAAAGAGCAATGCCATCGCTGTCAGGAGTTTGGACACACGCAATGGCACAAAACGTCAGAATGCATGAGACCCAGCAACACTCCGGCCAAATGCGTTCACTATGAAGAGGAACACTTTGCCTCATACAAAGGGTGCAGGGTGTACCAAGCAAGCTATGTGCCGCCAGAAAAAAGGGTCACGGAATTTATGTTCCAGCAGAATTGGGCCAAAGGTTCATTGCATGTGGGGATCTTAACGTTAGAAATCCACTCTGCTGGTGAACCCTTATACTTTCCTTCTGATCCTCAGAAGATTCCAAATGTTTTGGATATTGCTATTGACGATAGCAAGGGAATCGACCCATCAAAAATCCTCACTATGCCATTTCATGATCTCTGCTCCGATCACAGTGCTGTTTAAATCAAAATAAACGAGCCAGCTAATACGGTTAGAAACTCTGCAAGACTAATACAAAAGTCAACATCTATAAAGAGTTCTCGGAAATAGTATTGATCCAGATATCGAAATCACCTCTGGCGCTGACATCGAGGACGCTATAGAGTCTCTGGCCATCAGTATTCATGAGGCTGCATCCGTCGCCACCCCTGCCCTAGAGAAAAAACCCCAACAACAGACCCGAGATTTACATTTGTGGTCCCCGGAGATCCAAGACCAAGTACTAGAAAAAGGAGACTCCGAAGGGTTTGGAGTGCCACCAAGTCAAAAGACCTACAAAGAGGAAGATTGCTATCTAAAGCGCCAGTGGTACAGAAAAAGTCCACGAATTCGCCAACCACCTCGAAACGACTTTCTCTCCGTTCCAATTCTGTACTCCACAAGATGGACCTTCCCATTCCTCTAGTACAGCTTGAAGAACTGACCAGGGATAATTCCAGCCTGAAAGCGTTCAAGTCACCTGGATGCCATTTATTTATTTTATTAATAAAAAAATTAATAAATTTCAATTTTATTTTAAATCTGGGGAATAAATAATAATATAAGAGAAATTGATTTAATTTCAATCGATCCAACATTTGTTGCAAGCATTGGGAAAACCCAGAAAAACACAATCAGATCAATGAGTATTAGTATACAATATAGGAGAATTAGAATATTAGCGTTATACTATTATTGTATACTAGTAATAGCAATAGAATAAAGAAGCTTAACATATTAAAGTATAAGGTGCCCTGAGAGGTACGCAAGTTTGGGTGTCCCAAGAAGTTCGCAAGTTTTGAAATTTGCCGCCATTTGTGCAATAAAGTGTTGGCAACCAAAAAAAAAAAATTTATCGATAGCTGACAGTTCAGGGCTAGTAAAAATGGAGCGCTATACGATAGAACAACGTGTCTTCCTTATTGAACAATATCTAAAAAATAATGAATGTTTGGCGGTCGCAGTTCGAAAATTTCATACCAAATATGCTCGAAACTGTGTTTTAACTTTGTCAACTGTGAAGAGATTGATTGAAAAATTCAGAGAGACAATTCCGTCCAAAAACAAGCCGTTCAAATGCCAATATTCAACCAGTACGTGAGAGTGTCGGGGACAATCCAGAAACCTCAATTCGGTGCCGTGGACAAGAATTACAAATTTCATACGTATATGAAAAGCTGTGGAGGCCATTTGTCCCATGTGTTATTCCTTACAAAACCCTTAGCTATGTACTTCATAATTAAAAAAAAAGCTTACAATAAAAAACAAAAAATTGTGTTTTCTACTTAATTCAAAATTTGCGTAGCTTTGGGACACCCGATATTAATGTTTTCGAAAATAAGTAAATACGGCTTACACTGTTAATAATTAATATAAGAAGTAATAGTATATAAAAGTAGGAGTACAATGAATAGGTTAAATTAAGAATTATAACGATAAAAAAGGAGTAAAGAAAAAATCAGTTAACGTTAGTTAGGGAAAGGCAAAGGATTTCTACGAAGGTAAAGGAAAGTAGATGACTTTACAGAGTGAAGAATTATTTCTCTTGAGAGGACGTGGTACAGCGAGTTCAAGTTTACACTTAAAGCATGAAACGAGCTGTGTAAAGCGTAGTCAGTTGTGCAAGTAGGAAGGGGAAGTGGAATTAAATGCCTATTTGTTCTACGGGGAACAGAAAAATGAACACGACCTAATAAATAAGACGAATTAATGTCATCATTAATCAATTTGTATAGAAAGACAACACCAAAAGTTTTCTACGATTCAATAACAACGGAAGATAAAAAAGGAGCAGCCTACTGGAATACGAATTGCTTCTCAACAGACTCAATGCGAGCCTGGTTGGTGCTGTGTTGTGGGCACAGATTGCACGAACAGTATTCCAGAATCGGTGGAACAAGAGAAACATAAAGGATGAAAGAATCATCCAATTCCTTCAAACAACATTTAATACAGCCAATTACTGTCTTGGCCTCATTTATAATAGTGGAGATGTGCAAGTTGAAGTTCAATTTGCAATCAAATAAAACTCTAAGGTCTTTCACTGTAGATATACGATGTACTATCGATCGAATACGCACCTGAGAATCGTCTAGTTCGACTGAACGTCATAAACATACACTTTGTGCAATGGAGATGCAACTGATTGGCCGAACACCAACGTTGCATGGCGCTTAAATCATCTTGTAGAAGATTGTGAATAGGAGGATCAGTATTTATCAGTATACATCATCTGCAAACATGAGAACATATGAATGTGACATAATAGAAGGGTAAATCGTTAATGAAAAGGGAAAATTATAAAGGTCTTAAGTTACTACCTTGAGGTACACCTGGAGTAACATGAACTGACTTAGAAATAGACGACCTTACTACCACTTTTTGAGTTTAACCTTTTAGGCTTTACTGAAACCTGTGTACATGACATCAGTTTGCTTTTTCAATAAATGTGCTTGATTCACCAAGGTGGTTAATTCCAACAAATTGATCGTGGTAGAACGACCCTGTACAAAACCTTGTTGGGCAGGAGAGATGATTGATTTACAGAAATGCTGTTAAACAAAAACAATAAGTTTTGAATCCTTCCAGCGATATTGGAATTTTGCAGATTCAAAGAATAGATTAAAAAGTTTTTGCAATGGTTCAGCTAAACTATAACTGTCACTGATCGATTCGAAGAGTAATTATAATCGTATGGATTTAGCCCTTTTGAATATGATTTGGCCCTTTTGAATATGCGGGCACACTGAAATCGGGATGATGCCGCTTTAATTCGCAGTTCTAATTAGAATTAGGCTGCAGGGACAACTTGTGCTGTTGGCAGAAGTGGTGTTGCATTTTGAGCTTATAGTGCACGTGCTTTTCACTTTTGTACCAACTGGCAGTACAGTGAGTGTATCACAGCTGAAAATTCTTACGCGCACATAAAAAGCAACAGGCACCGGCATGATGCCGCCGACTGGAGGATCGGAGTATAGAATCCAAGTAGATGATCTGCTTCAAAGAATTTCCACGTTGGAGAAAGAACTGATGAAAGCAAAATCCAATGAGCCGAACCTTGCACAGTCAGCTCTAGGTAACGCGCCGTCACAGAGGCCGGATTAAAGCCAACGCCAATGCCTGGGCTTATATTGGGTTGCGCAAAAAGTAATTTTTTAAAAGAAAGTAAATGCATTTTTAATAAAACTTAGAATGAACTTTAATCAAATATATAATTTCCATTTTGTTCGATAACCTTTTGCCATCTTCCCGGCAAATTTTGTATTCCACGCTCATAGAACTTCTGGCCTTTAACTGAACCAAGTGCGATTTTATAGCCTCATCATTGCCAAAAGTTTTACCATTTAAGGAGTTATGCAAAGACCGAAACAAATGGTACTCTGAGGGTGCAAGGTCAGGACTATATGGTGGATGCATCAAAAGTTCCCAGCCAAGCTGTCCCAGTTTTTGCCGGGTCATCAAAGATGTGTGTGGTCTGGCGTTGTCGTGATGGAATATGACACCTTTACGATTGATCAATTCTGGCCGTTTCTCGTTGATGGCTGCATTCAATTTGTCCAGTTGTTGACAGTAAACATCCGAATTAATCTTTGGTTCCTTGGAATCAGCTCAAAATATACCACACCCTTCCAATCCCACCAAACAGACAGCATAACCTTCTTTGGTGGATATCAGCCTTTGAAGTGGTTTGAGCTGGTTCTCCATGCTTGGACCAAGATCGTTTTCCATTAACGTTATTGTAAACAATCCATTTTTCATCTCCAGTTATGATTCGCTTTAAAAACGGATCGAATTCATTGCGTTTAAGATGCATATCACAAGCGTTGATTCGGTTTGTTAAATTAATTTCTTTCAATTCATGTGGTACCCAAATATCAAGCTTTTTTACCAGACCAAGACTTTTTATGTGATAATGAACGGTTGATTTTGGTATATTTAACTTCTCTCCTATCTCACGCTCAGTTACATGACGATCCAATTCGATTAATGCTTTGATTTGGTCATCATCACTTCATTTGGCCGACCTGAACGTGGCTCATCTTTAAGTGAAAAATCTCCAGAACGGAATTTGCGAAACCAATTTTGACACTGTCTTTCTTTTAAGGCCTTATCACCATACACATCACGTAACTTTTTAGCAACCTGCTCTGCGTTTTTTCCTTTACGGAAATAATAATATAAAATATGACGGAAATGCTCTTTTGTGGACTCCATATTAAAAAGGGCGCCAAACAAACAAATGTAAACAAAATTACGCGCACTTTTTTTCTAAAGCAAGCTAATAGTGACAGCTAATAAATGTCAAAAGAAAAAATACAATTAAATAGTCACAAGCTGTTAAAAAAAATTATAAACGCCGACTATATGAAAAATCCGCAATTACTTTTTGGGCAACCCAATACATGGACAGCATCACGCTTGATTTGCCGGAGTTTGTATTGCGGAAACCAAGTCACAGCTTGACAAATACTATGGGGACTGTGCACGTCAATCTCAATGGTCAAAAGTGGTTCATTGAATTTTGTTGTGGTCGTACAAGCACGAAAGATGCTCATCTTTCTGGGCACCAAGTTCAGGTCGCTACACCAGAAACAATCGGAAAAATAAATGATATGGTCTTGGCTTACTGAAAAATGTAAGTCAGAGAGATTGTGGAAGCTATAGGCATCTCACATGGCTCAGTAGTTTTAGTTTTGAATAACCACTTGAATATGAAAAAGCACAGTTTTTTCCTTTTTTTTTTGGTCCAGCTGGAAATTTGGCAGTGTTTTGTTCAAGCTCAACATAAATATAGTGTTAAAATTGTTGGCGATGAGTGTTATTTAATCGTTTTAATAAACATCTTTCTACCACTAACACCGTATGAATATCGTTATAGTGGGTTATCGATGCGCGATCTATCGAGTCACTAGTTAAAACTAAAATGCATAAAGAGCTGTATAAACAAAAGTGGATTAGCCGCGATCCTAGGCATCCGGGCAGATTATAAGGAATTGCATTATAACTTCCAAAATTTTCATAATTATGAAGTACCAGAAAAATATTCAAAATTAGTCGGCACAGAGCAATCATACAATGAAGCTAGCTACAACGACTATGCAAACATTGACTTCGAAAATATTGATTTAACTAAGAGAAATATGTTATATAATAATATTAATTTTAATACCTATGTTTAATTCAAAAAGTCACGAACCTTTTGACACGCCCTCGTACTTTATGGAATCAGACATACTTCCGTCTGGCTCTTTTAATAGACTTCACAACTTTATTAGTCCGTTTTTACACATTGTTCAATTGGTTAAGAATTTTTTTTTTAATTGTTGATATCTGGTAGATTTTTGTGCTGTGCATGCAATTTTGTTACACTTTAACTCGAATTTGTCAGCAAGGAAATTGTATGACTAGAGCTTTAGTGCGCAGAAAGCTAATGAACAAAATTAAATAATTATTCTAATAATGTCTTACATTTTACTAAATAGCTTAGCTGCCAAAGAAAAAAAAAAAAGTTGGCTCATAGCTTTACTATATATTATCATTACTGAATTAATCTATTTTAATCATCAATCATTGTATCTTTTTTGAGTAAGGTAGTGGTGTGGTGGGGATTGTGAATAGGGTGTAGTGTGCCAGATGGTACATAGTTAACCATTTTCTTCCCAAGGAGATTCAGCAGGTGCACTTTCTGGAGTCGTCCTGTTATATTGTTGTTGTCAAGAAGATGTGAATGAACTTAGTTATTTTGAGCTGCTTTTGGCTATCTCATCATTTATCCTAGGGATCTTGAGTACACTTTGAATGATGGCGCTCTTCAATTGTTTCAGCTGGCAGTTGCCAAAGTTTAATGCCCTAAGTCAAGATAAGTTTTATGACAGTTTTGTAGACCCGGAGCTTAGATCTTGTGCTAAGCCAGAATCTACGTCCTATGAGCCAGGAGTACATTTTATGTTGCCTGTTTCCTTTTCTTGGTAATGTGAGTGAGGTTTCTGTGGACTTCTTGGTGCTCACCAATATGTTCTACTTCCTCCATTCGTCAATGCATTTTCCGGTGTTTCAGCATTTACTAGAAATGCAGTGTCATCAGCATATGTGGCGACCAAAAATCTGGGGCTGTTATTGACTGGTAGGTCCGCAGTGTAAATGTTGTAAAGCGGGGCGCCCAGGACGTTGCCATGAGGAAGAACCCGCTCAAATGGGTTTAGTCGGTGAGACATTATCTCCGCATTTCACTTGAAAGCTCCTGTTATTCAAGTTTGACTCAAGAGAAACATAGTGAGCCTTTGGTAGATTGTTCTTAATTTGTACAGGATTCCGGGATATCGCTTCTAGACGATTGCTCTTGGTGGTGATCACGGATCAAATCAGCCTCGTCCAATACTGGCAACAAACCACTTAAAAATATTCTTTCGAGTGTTGTGGAAAGTATTGCCTGCAAACTAATCGGATAGTAGGAGGCGATATTGGCCTCATGTTTCCCAGGCTTAGTTATCATGACTTCTTGTTCTCGTTTCCATTGCGCTGGAAAGTATCTCATGTCCAGTCATCTGTTGAGTACCACCATCACCTAGCGCTTTGCTATACCTCGGCGCCACTATGCATTCCGTGGTGTCATCCTCGTGTTCCGGGGTATCCGACCACTTCTTGTTTTGGTGTTCCTCTGATCTGAACTTCTTCAGCCGTCTTTGCTGTCGGCCGTTGTCGAGCAGGTTGACCGCGAGGTGTTTTTCATGATTGTCACTGTTCCTGTAGTACAGCCGAAGCTATCGCTGCATCGTCATCCTAATAAGGTAGTATCGTTAGCATACGTTACCACCAGTAACCGTTTGTCAAGATTGGTAAGTCCACTGTGTATACGTAATATGTACAGTCCGGTTCCAATACTCACGTCTGATTCTGATGCATCGCAAGAGACGAAGAAGTGCCTGTTGTGGAGATAAGACGTCAGTTACAGGTATTAAGTGTCTATTAAGTTTGATTCCATGGGTGCCAAAATTAGTCAAATACCTGTCGCACATCTAAAAAATCTGCTGAAGCATTGCTTGTTTTCGTGCGTCTGATAAGTGTGCTGGACATCATTCTGAAACTAAAATGGCGATCGGAAATTATACGTCTATCGTCTGGAATTGCCAAGATTCCGCCAAAAAAAATTTGAAGGAATATTTTTGACAGAATTGCTTTATTGTTCTATTCTTTTGCTTTCCTGGTTTAGTAATCATGATCCATTGAGCTGAGCCTCAGAACGCCGTTAAGAATTGAAGCAATTTAACGTAGTGCTTTGTGTAAAAGCGTTTTAATATCGTCTTCGATGCCAGATTAGAGTTGATATATGTAGGTGTCTGGATTATTTTTAAAAGAGATTGGTTAAATGTGATAGCAGCAATTGTTGAAATACGGCATAGTGGCAATTTTCGCTGGGTCAATCATTTTGCTAATAGGAATAATAATAATAATAATAATATTGGGAGTACCAATTAAGATGGTCCGTATGGTCCACCTGTAAGTTGTGACCAATCTTGGAGGTGTTAACATATTTCATTGGAAACGTTTGACATCTGACAATTATAATTAGTGTTCATCAGGGTCTGTTTGTGACCACACTATTGTTTTTTGCCTATTTGAAAATGTCCGAATTTGTGTTAAATAAACAATATTTTCGGGAAGTTTTGATTTTCTTTTTCAATAGGAAGAAAAGTGCAGTTGAAGTCAATCGAATGCTTGTGGAAGTTTATGATGAATCTGCTCCAACTGAAAAGTCATGCAGAGTGGTTTCGACGTTTCAAAAGTGGTGAAAAGTGGATATATTACAATAATCCCAAGAAGAAAAAATATGCCAAGCCAGGTGAACCCGTCCCATCATCGTCTACATCGACACCAAAGCAAAACATCCACGGTTCAAATGTCATGCTCCGCATATGGTGGGACCAGGCGGGTGTGATCTACTATGAGCTTCTAAATCCAAGCGAAACCATTAATGCGGATTGTTATCGACTACAACTAATGCGTTTGATGCGCACAAAAATTGCAGAAGCGAATAATATGGCAGAACATATTAGCAAGTCAAAAAGTTAAGTGAAATAGACCTTATTTTGAATGAAGAGTGTCTTTCGATATTGCTGTTGTCGAGTTTGTCGGATGCCTACAATTTCGTGGTGGGCATGGAAATGCGAGAGCATTGTCAACCTTAAGTGCGTTTAGAATCAAATTACTCGAAGATAGTGAACGACGTACAGCAGATGAACATCAAGAGGGAGAGCAGAAAATGTTCGCTACACTAGCTAAGTCAAGGAAGCAACGGTAAATACGAAAAAGGAGGAGCGCAAGATAAGGTGACAAAGAAAAAAAGCTGCTGGACGTGATGTCGTCTTGGGCATATAACTGTAAATTGTCGCGCAAGGGACAATTTGAATAAAGCGGAGAGCAATGAGAACAAAACAAAGAGTTTTAAAAATAATGATTACATTGAGAATCGAGAAGGCGATGTACTGTTGACGGCTACAGAGAAGGGAAATTTATATATGTTCGAAGCAAAAAAGGGAACAGTGTTCTGCCGCACAGGCAAATATATCAGAAATTATGAAATTGCACAGTAGGCTTTGGCATTTAAATTTTGCTAGCCTAAATAAAATAATTAAGAATCAGCTGGTGCACGGATTAAAATAAGCAAATTGTTCTGATATAAAAAACCATGTCTTTGAAATATGCGCAAAGTGTAAAATAAATGTGAAGAGTTTCCCCAAGAAATTTGAGAATCGCGCTAAAGATGTGTTGGGATTAATACATACTGATATATGTGGCCCGATGAATACAAGCTCAGTTGGTGGCGCGTTCTATTTTGCTACTTTTAAAGATGATAAATCACAATATGTGTATGGATGTTTCTTGAAAACACGTGATGAAATATTCAACAAATTCAAAGAATATAAGGCTCTTGCAGAAAATCGAACTGGAAAAAGATTAAGTGTCTCAGAAACAGCGAAGGCAAACAGGCTGTTTAAGCCAATCACACGCAAAATAACTGAGGCACGCGGCGTAATATTCCCCGAAGCGGATTTAAGTGATGAAGGCGTTAAACGACAGGATACGTGCTGCAATGATGATGTCGATAAAGTACTCATGGCCGAGCTAGATGCATAAAATCTTCAAGAAGAAAACATGCAAGCGGAAGAAGTGGACGCCGCAGAAGAAGTGGATGAATTCTATCAATCTTTACAAGAACATACTGAAGAAGTGGAGCCAAGTGCTACAAACAGCAAAAGGGGTCCAGGACGACCGAAAATATTGCATACTGGAAAGCCTGGACGTCCACAAAAACAATATAACAATATGAATGTCGTGACAACGGATGACATAGATGTACCATTGAATGTGAACGTTGCTTTAAGTTCTCTTTACGCAGATGAGTGGAAAGCGTCGATGCAGAACGATGAACAGTCTTCAATCCAACAAAACATGGACGTTGGTTGATCTTCCAAAGGGACATAAGGAAATTGGCTGTAAATGGGTGTTTGCAGTGAAGCACGACAAAGATGACTACATTCATTCAAGTCTCGTTTGGTGGCTAAAGGTTGCGCTCAACTGTACGGCGTGAACTATACCTTGACAATTTCACCTGTGGCCAGATATTCGACAATTACAATAGATTGGTGATTGCTCTAGCGATGGAAAATGTTATGTATATATGGTTAACGTTTCTTCCGCTTATCTCAACAGTGAGCTACAAGATGAAGTCTACATGCGACAACCAGAGGGTTCTGTCAATGAAGAATCTTCTCGCCAAGTGCTCAAGCTTAACAAGTCACTGTACGGCTTGAAACAAAGTGGTCGGGAGTGGAACGACAACCAGTGAACCATGTTTGTAGACACGTCAGGACGGCGAAAATCTCGACATCATAGTAGTCTATGTGGATGATCTCATAGTAGAAAGTTTGAGGATGGAAAATCTCATTAGCGCGAAAACACGCATAGCTCAAGAATTTGATGTTGTAAATGGCGGCCAGCTCAAATATTTCCTTGGCATGGAAATATAACGTGAAGGTGAAACTGGCAGCGTTACTGTGACCTACAGTATATTGAGAGTCTTCTGCATGAGAATGGTATGCACGATTGTAAGCCTAATGCCTAATATCCCCCATGAGGCAGGATACCAGGTCAAATGCTCAAACAACGAATGCCACCGAACGAATCAAGTCAGCTATCAATCTTTTATTGGATCGTTAATGTATTTGGCAATCACCACAAGGCCAGATATTCTACACTCGGTGACAAAAGTCCAACAAATAGAGCATTGTGTCATAAAGCAGCACAGAAGCCGAATATGTAGCACTTTCAAGAACAGCAAAGAACGCTACGTATATAACAAAAATTCTGAACGGAATGGGTTTCAGTCAAGGATCTGGAACCAAAATATATAGCAATAATCAAAGCGCGCAACATTAAGCAAATGATGCTAAGTTTCACGTAGGCAGTAGGCACATAAATATTAAGTACCATCATGAGAAATGGTTAAAACAAAATTATTAGAATGGAATATGTTTCTACAGATACAGATAATATGATATCTGATGTTTTAACCAAAAACTTAAGTAAAGTTAAGCATAAGGAATTTATTAATATGATGGGTATGCAATAGAAATCTGCGTTAAGAAGGAGTGTTAGAAATATAAGACGCAATAACGCAAGACCTTTGTCTTTAATCGTGCTCCGGAGTAAAATAAATAAAAAACAAAAATTTTAATTGTGCAGTGAAGCGAAAGAGAAAATCGTACAAATTCATTTCTTCGTGCAACTAATTGTTATACTTAGAAGTGTTAAGTTCTTTAAACTAATTAAAGAAAACTAACAAAATAAAAAAATAAAAAAAAAGAATAAAAAACCAACAATAAAAACAATGAGCCAAAACGACATAAGGGCCGCGCGTCGACGTGAGCAAGACGAACGCCGGCGATCTTTGCAACGTAACAACGCGTACTTCTCGTTTGTCTCTTCAGAAACCGTAAATAACACCGAGCTTACTGCTGACCAAGCGCGGTCACTCACCCCCAATGCAATCAAAACCAATACGCTCAACAACAACTGACAACAAACGACAGAGCGCGATCTTGCTCGCCGTCAATTCCAACAACAACAAACACGCTAATGAACGAAATGCGTACTTCCCCCATGCCGATCCTCAATCCGCAACAAGTGCACACGACAAAATTGTGCACATCAACGGTAACTAGCATAGTAACTTCTCTCTCGAGTACAACTGCTACGACAACAACAACTGCAACCATACTACCCGCTCGCCCTATCGCTTCGACAACAACCGCTGCTTCTGCTAAGTCAGCAATGTTACCTGCACTGCCAGCGAAAAAAAGTACGGCCATACACTCTGGTATGGATCGCTATATACAAATTAACCGAAAACTAAGCCCACAAAATTTGTCAAAGGGCAGCCAACCCAAAATAAGCCGCAGTAATCCAAATCAAACACCCACTGAAAGTAACAGATTTGCAATTCTCGCAGACGTACTGGATGAACTTGATACTGAAAAAGACATCAAGAAAAAGCCGAAACCGCCACCAATATACATCAGAGAAAAAAGCTCTAATACTCTCGTTAACAAAATAGTAGACCTGATTGGAAAAGGTAATTTTCAAATAATTCCCCTAACCAAAGGAATTATTCACGAGACCAAAGTGCAAGTCAAAACCGAAGATAACTACATAGTGCTGACCAAATACCTAAACGATACCAACATAAACTTCCATACGTTTCAACTAAAAAGCAGCAAAGGCCTGCAAGTGGTACTAAAGGGCATCGAAACTGATGTAAGACCTGCTGATATCTCAGAGGCTCTGAAGGAACATGGATTCAACGCGAAGATGGTCATCAACATACTAAACAAGGACAAGAAGCCCCAACCTATGTTCAAAGTCGAACTTGAACCAGATAATAAGGCACTCAAGAAAAACGAAGTGCATCCAATCTATAAGCTGCAGTTTCTACTGCACCGTAGAATCACTGTCGAAGAGCCACATAAGCGCAATGGACCAGTGCAGTGTGCAAACTGTCAAGAGTTCGGCCATACAAGATCCTACTGTACGCTTCGCCCTGTATGCAGAGCTTGTAGAGAACTCCACAACTCTGTAAACTGCCCTCCAAGTAGAGACGACCCGCACCAAAAAGTGTGGTAATTGTGGAGGCAATCATACAGCAAATTATCGAGGTTGTCCTGTGTTCAAGGAACTAAAAAACCGGATACATCAACGAGTGTCTTCACTGCACTCCCAAAATGTACAAAGTACATTTACACCCTCTATAAATATATACTCGTGTAGTGGTAATCTAACTCTTGCCGCGGTGTACTGTCCTCCGCGCTTCACAATATTCGAAGACGAATTTATGGGTTTCACGCTAGGCGAACGTTTCATAGCAGCAGGTGACTACAACGCCAAGCACACGCACTGGTGATCTCGTCTTGTGACCCCAAAAGGAAAGCAACTGGACCTACGATCTGGACCTACGGCTCCCAGCGCTGGGGAAATGCTAGCAGCAGCAGTATTGACATCATTCAAAGGGCTCAATGAAAAATTCTGAGAACGTTCACTGGGGCACCGTGGTACGTTCGGAACGAATGCATCCATAGAGACCTGAACATCCCTCCAGTCAGAGACGTCGTAGTCCAGATAAAAGAAAAGTACCTCATAAAGCTCTCTTCCCATCCAAATCATCTTGCAAGAGATCTAACTCGGTCTTCTAGCCGATCTCGTCTTCGCCGCAACGACCTTCCAGTCCAACGATAAATACTTAGGGCCAGTAGACTCTAAGCAGTTGCAAATGTAATTGTTAATTAATATAGTTTTGTAAGATTTGTAAAATTATTGTTAGTCTCGTAAGAGAAGATCCAATAAATAATGCAAAGTAAAAAAAAAAATATATATATATATGTCGGATATTACTTGGAAAGTTCTAGTTAAAACGCATATTGGTCAATACGTGTGTTTATTCTGTTTCCTTGCATGATTTGTTTTGTCCTTTTGCAATATTCTTTGTGCATGCCTTCTTGATTCTCTCGGCGCGGCAGCAACTGTTTCTGTCTAGCGTAGTCTGGTCGCGGGCATGAGTGAGATAGACATAGCAGGTACCTAAAGCAAATTTGACTAATAACTGTACGCAGTGTGTCTGTATTAAAGGGTAAGAAGGAATTGCTCGCGTTAGAGCAAGCATTCGTTTTTGGGTATTGGGAATTATTATTTGACTATTGAAAAGGACAGACGTGCAGTTCCACAAGAAAAACGATGCCACGCGCCAGAAAACGCTTCGCCGAGTTTACTCAAGAAGATAATCTTAGTGAGGATTCAGTTAATGAATCGACGACTATTGAATCTCCGACATATATATATACTATGTGCTAAGTTAAGTATTAGGTATTCACAATATATATCGCAAGAAAAAAATTAAAAAGGAAAAGGGAGGGTGGTTCAGTCTGAAACTGAGCAACAATATCGCTTAACCACAAGAAGTTTTTTCTTGATGCTAATTGGTTTTTTTTTGTCTCTTTCTTTTTCTTCTCTGAAATTGAGGTATCAAAACGATTTCTGAGGACAATATATTTGATTGTATAATTTTTTTATTCGATCTCCTCAAAATGTGGTATACAATTGGGATGCCATTGGGGTTTTTGTATAAAGTCTTTATTGTCTAAAAAGATGAATGATTAGGGGGCGCAAAACCGTTACCGTTTGTTCGTTTAAAATAAGAGTCGCGTAGTATGGGGATTTAATAATGTTGTACTGCAAATATGCCTTCTGGTTAAATTTTTTTTTTGGTTTTCTATTCTTATGATGTTTGCTGTATTGTAGTAATTACTCTTTGGAGTTCAACATAATGAAGTGCAGGCTCTTAGGATTTTTCTTTCCAGTAGTCTTAATCTCTCCATGTATGATGGGGAGATCAAGAACCAGATTGGGCATCCATAAATAATTGTTGGTCTGATAATTGTTTGAGATAATAATACCTTAACTTTGTTATCCAAAATTTTTCAGCTTAATGCTTTTTTGTATATGTTATACGCATGCATTGTTTTGGTGAGTTGTAATTTTATGTGATCGTTAAAGTAAAGAAATTTATCGAAATACATACCTAAGTATTTGACTGTATTAGCAAGAGGTAATGGGCTCGTTGGAAATGTTTGAAAAAGCTTTGAATTTCTTCAAATTTTTCCTGATATTGTGATTGCAATTAGCAACTGGCGGACGGAACAGAATACTTTCGCGATTTCGCAATATTTATTTTAAGCTGCCAATTCGATGTAAATTCTTCAACAGTATTGAAACTTTTTTGTAAGTTCCTGTTAATATTGACTATTGTGTGGTCTGCGTTATAGATCACAACAACGTCTGCATTAGGTATAATATAATATTATCAATTTTTGTCAGTAAATCATGAATGAAAAGATTGAATAAATTTGGAGCGTTTACAGTGCCCTGCTGCAGTCCATTGATTACGTCAAATTTTGGGGAACTAGACAAGCCATTTATATCAACCACGAACATGCAAGCTGAGCCACACGCATTCTTCATAACCTCAAGTTGTGATTGAAACACACTCATTCAACTGAGTCCGCGTGAGCCTCACGCATTCTACATAAGACACACTCAGGCATCGGATTCTGCGTGAGCCACACGCATTTTATGTAACCAATTTCTGGTTGGAGCGGGTTACGAGAAAACGGGCTTATGGAGCAATCCGGTGGAAGGCTAGGTAAAGGATTTCGCGTCGCTTGTCAACTGGCTGACTGCTTTTGGAAAAGATGGCTGCAAGAATATCTACCAACCCTGACCAGACGGACAAAATGGTTCCAGCCGCCTGCAAGCCCGATTGCTGGAGACGGAATTGTCATCATTGTAGCCAATACATTGTAGTAGGATGGCCAAGTACGAAGCGCAGTTGTGCGTACTAAGGATGGGCTTTTAACACGACCGGTTATCAAATTGGTAATATTGGATGTCAGGAGAGACGGTAACTACGTAGCCATCCAAGCTAATTACGGGGGGACAGAATGTTGCGTCGCTAACTCGTTAATAATTTAGAGCGTGCCTAAGCCAATGTTGCCCACCGTATGAATTTATCATACGGGACCTCTACAACGTTAATCGGCAATTCCCTTTTCCCCCTTTGTGTTGCATCTTGGCTCGCTCTCACATGAACGGCAGCAGCTCCCAGTATGTAGCTGTGCATTTGAGTTTGAATTGTGGCTGGCCGTCCCAATGCCAAAAAGAAGATCGACAAGTGAAGTCGAATTTTAGCAAAGGCGCGGGCTGAGCACAATTGTAAGTAGTTAAATAATAGTTTGAATTAGTACCAATCTATGCGTATAAAAATTTCAGCACATTTTTAAAGAAGTACCAAAACTGATTGTTTTATTTAATAAATTGCGTTTTGGTACCAAATACGGCTAGGAGTAAGTGCCGCGTACACAGCATCAAGCGTGTTTTTGCACACTCCAACAGTGATAATAATAATAATAATAAAATAATAATAATAATAATAATAATAATAATAATAATAATAATAATAATAATAATAATAATAATAATAATAATAATAATAATAATAATAATAATAATAATAATAATAATAATAATAATAATAATAATAATAATAATAATAATAATAATAATAATAATAATAATAATAATAATAATAATAATAATAATAATAATAATAATAATAATAATAATAATAATAATAATAATAATAATAATAATAATAATAATAATAATAATAATAATAATAATAATAATAATAATAATAATAATAATAATAATAATAATAATAATAATAATAATAATAATAATAATAATAATAATAATAATAATAATAATAATAATAATAATAATAATAATAATAATAATAATAATAATAATAATAATAATAATAATAATAATAATAATAATTAATCCGGTTCGAAACTGTAATGGTCGTCTACTTGACCTTATTTTTGCATCGGATCCTTTTTCTAGTACTCTAATACAAACTTGTCCTTTAGTTGTCCCCGAAGACCCCTATCATCCTACTTTAGACTTAGTTTTTGAACTGCCTACATGTGAGCATATTTGTTCTATTAACCCGGTCGTTAAATCACGCTGTTTTCGTAAAACAGGTTTTATAAAACTTAATTCATTAATTTTAGAAACAAACTAGTCGCAACTGTACTCTTGTACTAACATTAACAGTGCTACTTCAATCTTTTATAATATTATAAAATCACATTTTGACCAATGCGTTCCAGATGAGCTTCCCAGGAGAACTAATAGACCTCCTTGGTTCTCTAAGGAATTAGCAATGCTTAAAAATGTGAAGACTAGATATTATAAAAGATTTAAGAGTTCGAATAATCCTTCAGATTTTTCTCGTTATGTTATCGCCGGAACAAATTTTGTTGTTTGTAATTCGCGTTGTTATAATAACTACCTAATTCGTTGTCGTTTGCAATTTGCTCAGAATCCTAGGCAGTTCTACAACTTTGTCAATACTAAACGAAAAACTTCCTTACTGCCCTCATCTGTTTCTTATGAAGACATGAAAGCAAGTACTGATCAGGCTTCAGCCGATCTTTTTGCAGAATTCTTCCAAACTACTTATTCATCTTCTAACTTTCTTCCAAATTCCCCTTATCCGTATACCTTGCCGAAATCTAACTGCATTTTTAGTCCTGTAGATCCTGGAAAGTTTGTTACTTAACGAACTTAACTTAATCAAGCCAGGTTATTCGCCAGGCCCAGATGGAGTACCAGGATGTGTACTTAGGTACTGTGCTGATTCTCTATGTAAGCCCTTGCTTAAATTATTTGAATTGTCTGTTAACTCGTGCTCTTTCCCAACCATTTGGAAGGAATCATTTATAATTCCTCTTCACAAAAATGGTTCAAAGTCTGATGTTAAAAACTATAGGGGTATTTCCAAATTATCCGCGATGCCTAAAGTGTTTGAGAATGCTGATAACATCTCAACTACAACACTCATGTAGCTCTATCATTTCACCCTGCCAACATGGTTTTGTGAAATCGAAATCTACTACCACTAACTTACTTGAGCTTACCTCCTTGTTATTAAAGGTTTTCAGAACAAAAAGCAGACTGACGTAATTTACACAGATTTCAGCAAGGCTTTCGATTCCGTTAACCACTTTCTCTTGCTTAAAAAACTTAGTACTATCGGATTTCCACACAGCCTTCTTATGTGGATTTCCGAATATCTTTCTTGTAGAACCCAAAAGTTATTTTTAAATCCTCACTGTCTAAGCCTGTCTTTGTTACCTCTGGTGTACCCCAGGGTAGCCACCTTGGGCCTTTACTTTTTAATTTATTTATTAACGATCTCCCGTCTATTTTCCTTCACTCCTATGTACTAATGTACGCCGATGATGTGAGCTGTGCTTATCATATAATGACAACAACTCTCCTTATTTATTGCAATCGGACCTGGATTTGTTTTTGGCTTGGTGTAAATGCAACTTGTTGTTTCTGAATTGCTCTAAATGTAAGGTTATGTCATTCTATAGAAGTACGCCTCACACATTTAATTACATGCTCGACCGGGTTTCTCTTGAGAGATTAGACTGTGTCACCGATTTGGGAATTCTTCTCGATCATAGACTAAAATTTGACAAACATATCGCCTTACAGTCAACAAGGCGACTCAATCTCTTGGATTTATCAAACGATGGTCTAAGGAATTCGCCGACCCTTATACGACTAAGCTGCTATATACTTCTCTTGTTCGGCCTATTCTGGAATACGGATCTTGTGTGTGGTCTCCTCAATATTCGGTACACCAAGACAGAATTGAGTCTGTTCAAAAGAAGTTTCTTCTTTTTGCTCTTCGCGGCTTTAACTGGGTTCCAGGTACTGATTTGCCTTCATACCACAGTAGATTGCAATTAATTAACCTCCCATCTCTTACTAACCGTCGCATGATGCTGGGAGTTATATTTTTACATAAATTAATAATTGGCAAAATTGACTCATCTCTGCTATTGAGCCAAATTAACTTTTCTGTACCTTTGAGACGTACTCGTAACTTCACACCAATTTCTCTAAATACTTGTAATACTAACTATTCTCTGCATGAACCTTTTCGAGTTCTCTGTGTTGACTATAACAGACTTTTTCGAGTCTTCAACTCAGAGTCCTCTTTTGATACGATTAAGAACCATATCCTTAACTTTTTGGCACGTAGTAACTTGCACTAATTTGCTTTACTAATCATAGCGATCTGATTGGGTTTTTCTGGGTTTTTCCCAATCCTCGCAACAAATGTTGGATCATTTAATATTCTATTTTGAACACCCCAGATATTAACTTAAATTTTTTACTTAAATATTTAATTTTAAATTTAAATTATATTTTTTCAGTTTTAATTTATATTAAAAATTGTAATTTTGGTCGACTGTTAATAGATGACATTAAAAAAATAAATAAATAAATAAAAAATAATTGTAAATGTCAGTATCATTCCAAGGCTGAACTAATTTATTGTTGGTTGTGTGACAATATAGCACATGTTAAATATGCAGGTTATGCAACTTAACTTCAGGATTATATTTCCAATAAGTCTGGTCTTGGGTGGTATTGCGAGTCTTGTCGTGAGGCTAAATTGAATTTGCAAAAATTCATGAGGCAGAAAAGGCAGGGTTTTAATACCCTACGAGCAGCATTCAACAAACTACATGGTGACTTCCAAAACTGGATGATAATTTTAATAATGTTAAACTGTCATCCACGCCATCTGAGCCGAAGACTGTAATGCCTTCTACACCAGTCTCTTCGGCGACACCACAATTTGTAACTCCACATCACTCACCTACACCTTGTCCGATTTCCCCAAATATATATGATAGTGTCGAGCAGCCTACGAGTTATTACTCGCCTGCTCCTATGAGGGTCACTAAGAATGCGTTTTGCACTAAGTTTTGCAACTGATTCGTCGGTCAGCAACACTGATCTTAGTTCCCCCAAGACTATTTCCGTATCCATTCACTTTCAAGCAATTAGGGCTGCTAAGCTCTAATAGTCGTCCCAATTTAGAAACAAATATTCTCGTCTAGGCTTGCCTCTGGCACTTCGGTTGATGATGTTGTCCTACATCCAAGCGAAGTAAATATTATTAGAATTATCAGTTGATAAATTTAGATTAAGTTCCGCCAGAAAAATCAGCTCATTTAAAGTTAGTTAGTGTTGCAAAACCTTCTTTCCGAAAGACTAAATTATAAAAGAGTTTGAGTCAACTATAAGAAATCGGCCGCAAATTGCAGTGCCTCTAAATCCGACTAGTAATTCATCTGCATCTTCTAGCAAGGTAGCAAAAAACTAAATCTTTCTATAACTTATCAGAACGTTAGAGGTCTTAACACTTAACTTAAGAAGCTTTATGTAGACAGGTTTTCGTTTGATGCTAACATTATTATCTTTTATTAACTTGGCTAGAGCACGAAATTTCAGATTTTTCGTTATTTTGCAATAAATACACATCTTTTAGATGCGATCGTTTGTCGCGTATAGGAGGTGGTGTCCTTATTGCTGTAGACTCTGATCTTTTATCAGAATCTATTTTTTTCTCCTTGCCTAACTAACATTGAATTGATTGCCGTTAAAATTATATATAAAAATGTTTCTATATATATAACGTGCTCTTATATTCCGCCACAGTCCGACTTATCTATATACCTAGAGCATACTTCTGCTATTCAGTGCATCGCGTCACTACTATCTAGTAGTGATTACCTCTTTGTATTTGGTGACTTTAATTTGCCAGATGTGGTATGGTCTGACTCTCCAAGTGTTTTGATGCCATCCACATCTCACGAATTTATCAATTCGCTTTTAGAGATGTCTCTCTCTCAAATTAATCCGGTTCGAAACTATAATGGTCGTCTACCTGACCTTATTTTTGCATCGGATCCTTTTTCTAGTACTGCAATACAATCTTGTCTTTTAGTTGTCCCCGAAGACCCCTATCAACCTACTTTAGACAAAGTTTTTGAACTGCGTACATGTAAGCTTATTTGTTCTAGTAACCCGGTTGTTAGAGCACGCTATTTTCGTAAAACAGATTTTATAAAACTTAATTCATTAAGTTTGGAAAAAAAATGGTCGCAACTGTACTCTTGTACTGACATTAACTGTTACTTCAATCTTTTAAAATCTTATAATCAATTTTTGACCAATAGACCACCTTCGTTCTATTTTTTTCGTTACGTTATCGCCAGAATAAGAATAAGAATAAGAATAAGAATAAGAATAAGAATAAGAATAAGAATAAGAATAAGAATAAGAATAAGAATAAGAATAAGAATAAGAATAAGAATAAGAATAAGAATAAGAATAAGAATAAGAATAAGAATAAGAATAAGAATAAGAATAAGAATAAGAATAAGAATAAGAATAAGAATAAGAATAAGAATAAGAATAAGAATAAGAATAAGAATAAGAATAAGAATAAGAATAAGAATAAGAATAAGAATAAGAATAAGAATAAGAATAAGAATAAGAATAAGAATAAGAATAAGAATAAGAATAAGAATAAGAATAAGAATAAGAATAAGAATAAGAATAAGAATAAGAATAAGAATAAGAATAAGAATAAGAATAAGAATAAGAATAAGAATAAGAATAAGAATAAGAATAAGAATAAGAATAAGAATAAGAATAAGAATAAGAATAAGAATAAGAATAAGAATAAGAATAAGAATAAGAATAAGAATAAGAATAAGAATAAGAATAAGAATAAGAATAAGAATAAGAATAAGAATAAGAATAAGAATAAGAATAAGAATAAGAATAAGAATAAGAATAAGAATAAGAATAAGAATAAGAATAAGAATAAGAATAAGAATAAGAATAAGAATAAGAATAAGAATAAGAATAAGAATAAGAATAAGAATAAGAATAAGAATAAGAATAAGAATAAGAATAAGAATAAGAATAAGAATAAGAATAAGAATAAGAATAAGAATAAGAATAAGAATAAGAATAAGAATAAGAATAAGAATAAGAATAAGAATAAGAATAAGAATAAGAATGGCAGCAGCTACCAAGCTGTGCTATTAATATGTACAATTACTAAATAATTAAGTACACAAATTAGAAGTTTTACTTACAAGTATATATAATATATAAAGATTTTATCATACTATTATATTTATTGTAATATAAACTAGGTGTTTTTTTGAATTTTCCAGAAGTAAGTGGTCCCGTACCCCGCGTCGAGCGGATTGTAATACTGTAAACTGTTTTTATCAATGTCTACTTCTAATGCCACATGTCAGTAATATACATATAATTTAGCCACAAATGTAGCATATAAACTGTCTCAAAATATCGTGTTCTACCTCCCGAGTTAGTTGGAAAAAGATATTTGATGATAGGCGGTTCACGAACTAGGTCTAGTCTAAGGTGGGAACATAAGAGTCCTCTGGGAAAAAAGGTCTAGCTTATTAATATTAATATTAATTAATTAATGTTATTATTTATATAAATTTTAATAAGTATAATAAATATAATTTTTTTTATTTTTACAGCGGATGATTTTTTTAAAGTTGTACGCTGTTCTCTAGCAAAGTGCCAAATTGTTTGTATTTTAAGCAAAATAGCTGCAGTGTACATAGCTGTGTCTCAGGATTTTTCGAGTGATAAAGAGCACTTTGAGGTCCCTGTGGATTACTGCATTCCTAACATAATATGGAAGCTCCCACAAACTTTCGGAGAAGTTAATTTCAAAAACTCTGCCGAAGTTCTATATTGGTGCATTTGCATTGTCTGTACTGGGAATTGTTGCTAAATAGAAAGGAGGCATATTTCGTTTCTCTATGATCTGAAGTGAGTCGTTCTGATCATTCTGCTGTCCAGGAAGAGATTGCAAAAGAGTACCTCTTAAGCTCACTGAAGGTAGTTCTCTCTTTTTCTTGCGGAAGTAATATAGGAAGACTTATCAGTTTTATCAACAGGGTTTTTATTTTTTACCCAAAGCTCCAAGGTGGAGACCACATTCCTGTAATCCCTTTTCTGTTCACTGTATTCTAGAGTCTTCCATAGAACCCTATATGGGTCGCTGTCTGCAGATTATTGTGGCTTTGCTTTCTTGCGTACCAACTCTTAAAGCGTTGAGTTAGAAGATATGGCTTATAATTTACGCTCCCTTAATTGTTGATTTTTTTTGCGTATTGGCCCTGTGAACGTGGTTGAAGATTCATCTGCAGATGAAGTGCAGGAAGAAGGTGGTTGAGGAGGATAGCACCAGTGGGTTCTTTTCGTTTTCTTCTTCTGGTGTACGAGGCTAGCATTAAGGGGCCACAGTCATCAATTGGCCAGGAGTCTGCCTGCTGAATGGCACTAAGTTGGTGCTTCAGATATTGATTTTAATACTTATTAAATAGAGATAAGTTGATGATGGTGGTGGCTTACTGTAGGGTAGTGTATGTCCCGCTTATCAAAAAGCAAGTGTTTCCGAACACGCGAAAATATAGCAGCATACTCTACATATCATAATGATAAGCGATAAAAGATTGTATAAAACATAAATGATAATAATGAGAATAATAAAATAATTTATTATATTCTATCTCCTTATTTGCATTTTCAAGTGTTCGCTTATAAAAGTACACAATGTGGCTGTCATTGTTTTTTATGTATGGACCTATTTATAAGTCAAATCTCCAAAGGTACTTGCTGTCGAACTATTGTAGTTGCGCTGTTTTTTTTAAGCATATGGATCGATTTGCTTTCGCTGTGTTATCAGCTAAGGTAGAAGTTGTTAGGTGATAGTCGGCAATGCTTGTGCAACGAATAAGATTATTACTGTTTAATATTGCCTTAGTTCACTTGCGGTGCACAAACAATTTTTAATTTTATTGATGCGATGATACTCTGTTGTTGAAAAAACAAGCTAACAGACATAAAGTAGATAAAGTAGTTACTTCTTTCAAAAAGGAATTTACATGTCAAGTAAATCAACTAATACTTTCAGCTGGTACAGGGATTTGATCAAATAGTTATATGTTTTTGAGGTCATAAATGAAAAATACGCCAAAAACAGTATTACATGAGTGTAAATAATGCATGGGTGTAGTTGACTCTTCTAGACTCTGGTCAAAGGAATTCACATACTCAATTAAATGTGTTTACAACAGCATGTTACTATTTAAGTCACTAGAAATAATAATTTTGGTATATGTATGATGAAATTACACTTTTTGTATTATTTCACAGTACTAAAATTGGTTCGTGCCAAAAGAATTTATATTGCCAATTAAATGTGTTTTAAGCATGTTACTATTAAAGTATTTTTGTGTATTTCCTTAATATGGTTACCTCCTGGTCCCTTGTGGCTAGTAATAATAATAATAATAATAATAATAATAACACGTAAAACAAAACTTATAATTGAAACTTAACTCATAATTAAAATAAAGTTTGTCTAAAAATATAAATACAAAAAGACAAACATAAAAAACTAAATGTAAATAAAACAAATATAAAAAATCACTCATTACGGCAGAACATATATATAATATATAAAACATAATCGAAAAACCACATGCCTCGTGGACACTACTGGAAAGAAGAAGATTAGCAAATAAAAAGATTACGTAGGGATAAACAAATCAATGCGCCGGTAACTGTAAACTCATACGATAATAATATTTAAATTGAAGGACGAAGAGGTTACAATAATTAGAGAAACCGGGACCAAAATAAATTTGAGAATAGATCATCTCATCAAGGAAGAGAAATTAAAAATTGTAGAGCTTTATAGGCTAAAGATGAATTTATTTTATAAAGACAGAGCTTTGATTGACTTTAACCAAAGGAGCCACACTTAACATAAGACTTAGGAATAAGGAACTGCTTCAGATAAAAGAAAAAGAGGAAATGAACACACAGGTAACTGAATTGTTTAAACAGTGGATTATTAGAAAGCTATTCACTTTGAGTGCACTCGTTTAGTTGGTGCATAAGAAGAGTAACGCACCCAGTGCCAGAAAATGAAGACTTTTCGCTGAATGAAAAAATTTGAAGAAGAAAATACTGGCAACTTATGCAGATGACATCGTAATGGTGTACAATTCAAGGTGCGAGAACAACGCTGCAAATACAGTCCAAGAAGATGTGAACACAGTACAACACTGGGCAAATCAGTGGAATATGAAACTCAGCCCGACCAAGTGCAACAATGTATGCTTCACACTCCGAAGACAAGAAAAAAGTCTTCGAACGCTGTCGGTCAGACTAAGGAAACTACGCTGGCTGTTACAACAAAAAGCAAACTCCCCCTGCGCTGCAAAAGGCGGTCTACTACTCGGCAGTGGCTCCGATTTGGCGATAAGCAGCGTCGCGGCCGTCGAAAGCGGGTACTGACGCTAGAAAACAAGGTGTTCAGGAAAATTACCGATGCCCCTTGGTACATACGCAATTCCTCCCTGCACAGAGACTTGCGTACAAACACAATTGAAGTTGAAATTGGGTGGCACACCAGCCCTTACAATGACAGGCTTGAAGTCCATGTAAATCGCATGGCTCGAGCACTACGTAACAGTTAACCGATACGAAGGCTAAAAAGGCTTAACGTCGGGCACACGCTTTTGACAAGAAACAACTAAAATCCATGTTTGCATATATTGTACATAAATCTTATTAAATCTAACTGTAAGTTCATTTTTTATAGATGGATAGGCGAATTACTATATTTAAGAATCAAGTTAGTTATGAATTTATTTAATTCCATTCAACTCAAATAAATACTTAAAAAAAAAAACGATAATGGTTTGGTGTACAAGGATTTACTAGGAAGAGGTAAATATTTTTCATCATTGGATGTCAAAAGTGGATATAATCAGATACAGATGAACCCTGATCACGTTCAACAGCCAGCCTTTACAGCGGTGGGTGGCCACTTAAGTAATGCCCTTGCCACGTTCCAAAGATGTATAAATAATCTATTAGAAGACATCGCAGGAAAAATTTGTCTAGTTTATACATATGGATGTATAATATTTATTTAAGACTTCGAAAGACTAACAAAACCTCTGACAAATCGGGTAAAAGAAAAAAATTTATGGAGCTTACAACAGATTTAAGAAATGCTTTCGAATATGCTAAAACATTACTTTGCAATGACCTCATACTGCAATATCCGAATTATGATCATTCATTTATTCTAACAATATATCAATTATGCTGTAGGGGCAGTCCTTTCTCAAGGAAAGGTTGGAATAGATAAGATATTTATTTATTTAAGTCAAATAAAAGCAGCTGACTACGAATTAAATGTAAAAAAAAGCATTTAAATTATAAAATTAAAATAGGAATTCAAATAAAAAATATTAAAAAAAAATACAAGAGCTTCAAATTAAATCTAAACCTATGGGAAAAAATAAAAGAAAAATTGATTTAATCTAATTCGATCGACCAGGAGTCTTCCTCTACGATCGGGCTCCAAAATCAATTCTTAACACAGTTCAAACTGTAATAAATACAGCAGCATGCAGCATTAGGGGCTTACCGGACCACACCAACCAACAACCTACTGTATGAAGCAAATATAGATTCACTTAATTATGTACAAACCTTTCAAAAATTGAAACTATATAAAGTCCTTCTGAATGCAGCGGACACTCGAATAGCTAATTTCTTAACGACATCAAATACACAAACTCAACCTTAGCCTATCTAATTAAGATCTAAAAAAGAAGCATACCCAGATTACAATTTTATTTACACTGACGACTCTGCAACTGACACCTCTATTACTACAGAAAAATCAGCACTAACGTACGGATTACTCCCCAACCACTCTTCAGTTTTTTCAGCTGAGATTATCTCTATACAAGAAGAGATCAAACTAATCGAAAATACACTTGGAAAATACATCATTTGCATAGACTCTTTATCTGCTTTAGATTCCATAAAAAATGTCAACAATAGAGACTATTAACCCCGAGTATTTAAAAAACAAACTCTGCAAACATAGGGATAATATAAAAATTGTGTGGGATACAGTAGCCAAACTAACCCATTCACGTCCATTAATGCGCACAGAGAATTTCAAAAAAACCGATTTTGATAACTACTGAAATCACGAAAACAAAATAAAACAAAAAGGACTTCTTGAATTTTACATTAAACTGGTATCGCCATCACACACCTCAGCCCCCACTTTCCAATCACTCAATCCAGAAATTTAATATTTAATGGTAGAAAGATAGGGAGAATCTACCGATAATAACTTCCAAAACAAAATAAAATTCCTTTGAAACTGTAATGTATACCATAAAATCTTGTTTATATACGAGGGGTATTCAAAAACAAAAGCTTCCCTAGTCTGGCGTTTCACTTAGACGCCAACTAGCGTTCTCTAGCTGAACATAGTCCCTGTGTAGGTTCTACCGAAAATAACGGAATTAGTTTTGGTGAATACGAGCTCGAAAATCATGAAGTTACTAGTGCAAAGCGAAGGGTTAAACGGTAATGAGATTCACAGTGAATTGGTGTCTATTTATGGTGAAGACTGTATGAGTGTCCGAATGGTGCGAAGAGTGCGCACAGATTTTTTCAATGCACAGTGAATTGGTGTCTATTTATGGTGAAGACTGTATGAGTGTCCGAATGGTGCGAAGAGTGCGCACAGATTTTTTCAATGGACGCGCAGAAGTGCACGATAAGCAGCGTACTGGACGCCCAAAAAGAGTCATTACGGACGATGCGAATGCAGCGGTTGAAAAAACTATTCAGGAGGACATACGATTGACTATTGACGATATTTTGGAAATGATGCCTCCTGAATGTCAAATTCACCGAACATCAGACCATACAATAGTGTCGCAGAAGCTTGGTTACAGTAAAGTTTGATGGGTCCCACGCCTGCTTTCCGATAATAACAAACAACAACGACTTCACAGCGCCCAAAAGTTTTTTTTTGACTATTCACCTCCCAAAGTTAAAAGAAAGCTTGGGTGGCCAGCACTTCGTTTCAAATGAGGAAATCAAACAAGTAGACGAATCGTGGCTCTAAAAACAGGGCACGCAATTTTTTTAAGCAGGTTTACTTAAGCTTTCAAACGATAAAAAAATTTTTTTTCTTTTATTTATTTATTTATTTAATGTCAACTAATAACAGTCGACCAAAATTTGAAAGTAACAATTTTTAATATAAATTAAAACTAAAAAAATATATAATTTAAATTTAAAATGAAGTATTTAAGTAAAAAATTGAAGTTAATATCTGGGGTGTTCAAAATGAGAATATTAAATGATCCAACATTTGTTGCGAGGATTGGGAAAAACCCAATCAGATCACTATGATAAGTAAAGCAAATTAGTGCAAGTTACTACGTGCTAAAAAGTTAAGGATATGGTTTTTAATTGTATCAAAAGAGGACTCTGAGTTAAAACTCGAAAAATTCTGTTATAGTCAACACAGAGAACTCGAAAAGGTTCGTGTAGATAATAGTTAGTATTACAAGTATTTAGAGAAAGTGGTGTGCAGTTACGAGTACGTCTCAAAGGTACAGAAAAGTTAATTTGGCTCAATAGCAGAGATGAGTCAATTTTGCCAATTATTAATTTATGTAAAAATAGAGCTCCCATCATCATGCGACGGTTAGTAAGAGATGGGAGGTTAATTAAAAGCAATCTACTGTGATATGGAGGCAAATCAGTACCTGGAGAGCCACGAAGAGCAAAACGCAGTAACTTCTTTTGAACAGACTCAATTCTGTCTTGGTGTACCAAATATTGAGGAGACCTCACACAAGATCCGTATTTCAGAATAGGCCGAACAAGAGAAGTATATAGCAGCTTAGTCGTATAAGGGTCGTCGAATTCCTTAGACCATCGTTTGATAAATCCAAGAGATTGAGTCGCCTTGTTGACTGTAAGCGCGATATGTTTGTCAAATTTTAATCTATATGATCAAGAAGAATTCCCAAATCTGTGACACAGTCTAATCTCTCAAGAAAAACCCGGTCGAGCACGTAATTAAATGTGGAGGCGAACCTCTATAGAATAACATAACTTTACATCTAGAGCAATTCAGAAACAACAAGTTGCATTTACACCAAGCAAAAAACAAATCCAGGTCCGATTGCAATAAATAAGGACAGTTGTTGTCATTAAATGATAAGCACAGCTTCACATCATCGGCGTACATTAGTACATAGGAGTGAAGGAAAAGAGATGGGAGATCGTACACCAGAGGTAACAAAGACAGGCTTAGACAGTGAGGATCTAAAAATAATGTTTTGGGTTCTACAAGAAAGATATTCGGAAATCCACATAAGAAGGCTGTGTGGAAATCCGATAGTACTAAGTTTTTTAAGCAAGAGATAGTGGTTAACGGAATCGAAGCGTAGCTGAAATCTGTGTAAATGACATCAGTCTGCTTTTTGTTCTGAAAACCTTTGATAACAAGGGAGGTAAGCTCAAGTAAGTTAGTGGTAGTAGATTTCGATTTCACAAAACCATGTTGGCAGGGTGAAATGATAGAGCTACATGAGTGTTGTAGTTGAGATGTTATTAGCTTCTCAAACACTTTAGGCATCGCGGATAATTTGGAAATACCCCTATAGTTTTTAACATGAGACTTTGAACCATGTTTGTGACAGAGAATTATAAATGATTCCTTCCAAATGGTTGTAAAGAGCAGTAACAGACTTAACAGACATTCAAATAATTTAGCAGGGCTTACATATGGATCCCTGGTCCATCTGGGCCTGGTGAATAACCTGGCTTGATTAAGTTAAGTTCGTTAAGTAACGAACTTTCCAGGATCACAGGACTAAAAATGCAGTTAGATCTCGGCAAGGTATATGGATAAGGGGAGTTAGGAAGAAAGTTAGAAGATGACTAAGTAGTTTGAAAGAATTCTGCAAAAAGATCGGCTGAAGCCTGATCAGTATTTGCTTTCATGTGTTCATAAGAAACAGATGAGGGCAATAAGGAAATTTTTCGTTTAGTATTGAAAAAGTTGTAGAACTGCCTAGGATTCTGAGCAAATTGCAAACGACAACGAATTAGGTAATTATTGTAACAACGCGAATTACAAACAACAAAATTTGTTCTGGCGATAACATAACGAGAAAAATCTGAAGGATTATTCGAAGTCTTAAATATTTTATAATATCTAGACTTCACATTTTTAAGCTAGTTCGTTGCTAGTTCTTAAGAGAACCAAGGAAGTCCATTAGTTCTCCTGGGAAGCTCATCTGGAACGCATTGGTCAAAAAGTGATTTTATAATATTATAAAAGATTGAAGTAGCACTGTTAATGTCAGTACAAGAAAACAGTTGCGACCAGTTTTTTTCTAAAATTAATGAATTAAGTTTTATAAAATATGTTAACGAAAACAGCGTGATTTAACGACCAGGTTAATAGGACAAATATGCTCACATGTAGGCAGTTCAAAAACTAAGTTTAAAGTTGGATGATAGGGGTTTTTGGGGGTCAACTAAAGGACAAGTTTGTACTACCGTACTAGGAAAAGGGTCCGATGCAAAAATAAGGTCAAGTAGACGACCATTACATTTTCGAACCGGATTAATTTGAGAGAGAGACATCTCTAAAAGCGAATTGATAAATTCGTGAGATGTGGATGGCATCAAAACACTTGTAGAATCAGGCAAATTAAAGTCACCAAATATAAAGATGTAATCACTACTAGAAAGTAGGGATGAAATGGACTCAATAGCAGAAATATGGTCTATGTATACAGATAAATCGGACTGTGGCGGAATATAAGAGCACGTTATATGTATAGAAACATTTTCATATATTATTTTAACGGCAATCAATTCAATGTTAGTTAGGCAAGGAGAAAAAATAGATTCTGATAAAAGATCAGAGTCTACAGCAATAAGGACACCACCTCCTAAACGCGACAAACGATCGCATCTAAGAAATATGTATTTATGGCAAAATAATGAAAAATCTGAAATTTCGGGCTTTAGCCAGGTTTCAGTAAAGATAATAATGTAGCATCAAACGAAAAACTGTCTACATAAAGCTTATTAAGTTTAGAGTTAAGCACTCTAACATTCTGATAAGTTATGGAAAGTGTTAGTTTTTTGCCACATTGCTAAAAGATGAGGATGAAGTAGATAAAGAAGGATTAAGAGGCAGTGCAATCGGAGGCCGATATCTTCTATTTGATGTCCAAGGCGACTATGTAGAAAAATAGTTTAAGAGATAAAGAATAAAATAATTTTTTTTTACAGCCTAAAACTTGTATTTTACTTTTTTCCCAACACAGGGAAACTTACTTTTTGAATACTCCTCGTACAATCATAATTAAAATACCTACATACTTTAAGTAAACCATTTATGCCTTAATTCTTTCTTACTTAAAAAACAAACAAATCACTTTAACTTGTAAACAATACTTGTAAATAGCTCAAGATCTTTGTAGCCAAAGTTATCATTACTACTTGATGATATCATGAATAGTTTTACTAGTAGCAAAATATCATAAAAAAAATACAAAAATGTATTTGAAACCTGGGGTACCTCGTAGTCGGGCACATTCGACTCTTACTTCTTATTAATGCAGATGTCTATCTAACCACAATCTTTTTTTAATTACAGGGCGAATCAAATGAAGCAAGAATAGCAGTAGCAAATCAAAGAGCCCACCAGCTCTTAAAGTAAAGAAAATCCAATGAAATGAAATGTACAAACATACATTTTATAAATAGTATTTCGTGTTCATATAAAATATTTAATAGCTGTAAAATGAGAAACTGTTAAGTGCTCCAGCCTTTGTAACAGTTATGTTAAAAATGTTTTCTTATGGCATTCACAAACACCAATAACTTAAAATATACTTAATTAAAATTCAACCATATACGAAATATGTATTCATAGCAAATTATATTTATCGGAAAAGTTTATAGGATAAATATATATATATATTATAATATATAATATATATATAATTATATATATATATTACTATATATATTCTGAATTTATATAGTACATATAATATACTTATATGTAGTATAAATATTATAATTTATTTTTATTTATGTGTATGTAAAAGTATCTTTATATATACACGACTATAATAAATATATATTAATATATATAACTTTAGATGTTGTATTTTTTCTTCATATGATCTCCTTATGAAAGCTCCGAATTTTTATATATAAATCTTTAAACAAGTATCAGAAAGTAATTTACTATTTATTGTATTAAATCAATAATATTGTACTAAGCCTTATGTTTTTATATCCGTAACTTAACTTTTTACTACTATCAAATCATTTAAATAAGGTGAAAAGAAAAAATAGTGGATATCAAAGTTATATTGACTAACCGATTTTTTTAGGTTGCTTAAAAATCTTTTTATGAGGGGTTCTATTTAATTTGTAAAATATAAAAAATTCCGACTTTCTGACATCTTTAAGTTACCACAGAGAATAAATTATGATACCATATTTTTCGATTTTTTTTTTATTTGTGGTTGATGCTTTCTAATCGTATTTTATGAAAACGTAGGCTCACAAAACAATACAATCACTGATTGTACAGGGAAACGTTTTGGTTACATATACATATGCCAAACAATTTAAAACTTACCGTTGAGAAAATTATCTGTCAAGGCTGCAACCTGTAGAATATTTAAATCCAGCCCTCATACTGTCATATTTGATAGGCGAGTAAATACCAGCATATAAGTGTATAAGTTATGTCTAATGGAAATATGTTTTTAGTTTTAAATGTCTCGTTATCCGCATTCGAAACGTTCATACAGACACCCAGATTTTCAGGTGAATATGTATTAATCGTCAAGTCTATATTTACACTTGTTAAGAATACATTGGCAATATGGCGACAAAAATTGTTCCTTCTGCCTTTTACATTGTTACAACTACAATTACCTTCTGAAGAGTGTTATGCATGCAGTTATATTTTCTGCAATTGTACTTTTTAACACGCTCCTAATCTATTCTGCAGGTTTGAAAAATATCGGAGAAAAAAGACAGACCATATTCAAGAAACAAGTTGATATAATTTTTCGCAGAGTTATCAGCAGCAGTACCACAGCAGAATTCATACTAGCGCCAGCAGAGGTAGTTGTAATCCGCCATAGACGTCCGCCAGGAGAGTTTTGCATTTGTAAAGAGAAATTTCAACAATTTATCTTAAGCCAGATGATTCTTATATGTTTGCAATGTGTCATGTTTCTGTTTGAATAGAATTAAAGTAGATTAGATCTAAAGTTGATCTTACCTAGAAATTTCTTAAAAGAATTACCCGTTTCGCATCGCTGGAAATTTTGTAAAGCTGTTTTGATAAAGTTCGGGTTATTGAAAAGAGCTGATTACGTCTTAAAATTTTTTCCAAATGACCCTGTCATTATGTACTATGCATAATCGAAACACTGTTGGGCGGAAATTGACAACAACTTTTCAGTTGTTCAGTTGAAAAAAAAAATGCTGGAATTGCTTTTCCCGAAATTTTTTTCTTATACCAACATAAGGTTGACGAAAACTAACACGTTTTGAATGGTTTCGTTAACGATATCGAGTTCAAAGGCACTTTTTAAGGTATTTACTAAATAAAATCATTCAACTCTGCTGTTGCTGGGGCCACATTGCAGAGAACAAATCCTTAAACTTCGAGGATTTAGTTTTAACGATTTCTGCCATACCATGTAAGTCAAAACATGGCTAAATGAATTAACAGTAATTGTCGCTGTATGTTGCTAATAAGACTACCAAAAAATAAAAAATAGATTCTTACTTCAAAAATACAGACTTACAAGTAATTTGTTACACGGGCTGGAAATAAAATGGTTAATTAACACCGAAAGCTTTGATTTACAATATTTCTAAACTTTTATTTTTTGCACGGTTCTTGGTTATTAAAATTCCAATTGTATAGCAGCTTTTTCTAAAGTAGCTTATGTTAACATGCTAAAATTGTTTATGCCAAACTTAAAGTTAGCAAAAATAAAAAAGAAGCTTAAAATAAAAATTGTGTTCTTTCAAATAAATAAAATGAATTATAATTAGCATATTATCTTATTATTTTATTCATATTGCGATAAAAAGAAAGAAATACTAATAAACAAAATACCGTTTTTATAATATATAAAAAAAATCATCGTTTTTTGACGAATTTAAATAACACGAGGCTTACTGTTCTAGTTATTGATAAGTAATGAAATTTATGTCTTTATAGTTTATTCACGAAATTACAAAAACAGTGTTAGTAATTTGACTTTTATTATTATTTTATTACACAGAAAGCTAAAATAATAAAATAATAATCGTTAAAGAATCATTATAATTATAATTCTAAATTTGGTGCACGGAATACTTTACTATTGTATTTACAATGCTCACATACAAAAGTAAGATTCGCAGTGTAAATATGCAAGACGTCTTGTTTATGCCTTTCAGAAAAAATACTTTTAAGTACATAAGAAATAAATAATGCTTACCAAACACACAAAACATAATTGTTATATACATAGCTAAGATAGAAATGGCTGTCAAAAATATAATAGCAATGTTAATCTAATAGTTATCGGATGTATATGATACTTAGTATTTATATGTTACTAAATATTTGTAAAGTACAAATTAAAATGTATTTTATTTCATAGTTTTTCATACACACGATTATGCTAGTAATACTTTTTGCTCACTCAAAAGTGTTATTAATATTTTCTTCTTCAATAGTTTAAGTTTATGTCATTAGCAAAAATTACTAAATATTTACGAAGATGAAATAAATTATCGTTCTAAAGAAACTGTATTTTATTAACAGCAAGTAGTCCTTTTTTTATTAATTGTAGCCATACAAATTTTTATAAGTCTGGCATGAATCGAAATGAATTTATCCAGAAATATATCAAACCAAAAATGTAGTCCGAATTATATATCCATCCATCTATGTACATAGAAAACATTTTGCCGTCGGAACATTTAGGGTGTCCCAAAAGGTACGCAAGTTTTGAATATGCCGCCAATTGTGCAGTGAAGTGTTAGCACCCAGAAAAAATAATTAATCGATAGCTCACAGCTTAGGGTTGGTAAAAATGGAGCGCTATACAATAGATCAACGTGTCTTTCTTATTGAACAATATTTAAAAAATAATGAATGTTTGGCGGTCGTAGTTCGAAAATTTCATACCAAATATGGAAACTGTGTTTTAACTTTTTCAACTGTGAAGAGATTGATTTAAAAGTTCCGGGAGACAGGTTCCGTCAACAAGCAACAAGCAAACAAGCCGTTCAAATGCCAATATTGAAGCATTACGTGAGAGCGTCAGTGACAATCCAGAAACCTCAATTCGGCGCCGTGGACAAGAATTTAAAATTTCATACGTGTATGAAAAGCCATGGAGAGCAATTGGCCTGACATGTTATTCCATACATAACCTTATCCTATGTACTTCATGATTAAAAAAAAACTTACAATAGAAAAACAGAAAATTGGTTTTTCTATTTATATATTGTATGTAAGTACGTAAGTATATTTTTAATTAAATCTCAAATATGTGTACGATAAAAAAACACCACAATTTTTTTGTTTCTTAAAAATACTTAATTTATAATATTTTGGGTTTCATGTAGAATATAAACATTCACTACCCTTAACAAATTCCTCTTCCTTATATAATACTTAATTTTTTTTGTTTGTTATATTCTCTTTTTTTCATGGATTTAATATTTCATATCAAGTATTAACGTTTTTTACACCAGCTTTAGCTAAGAGCAATTTCGGCTTCTATACGTTATACAGTAATCGTTTTTTTGTTTTCTTTTTCGTGTAAAAAGATGTTTAGGGTGTCAACTTGCAAATAGAGAGTAAAAGGTAATTATACATAATTTGCATGCGAATAAAAATAATTTTGATATTTACTACAAAAACTTAAATTGTTTAAATTAAATTGTACAGAAA
Source organism: Hirtodrosophila trivittata (assembly GCA_035045065.1). NCBI lineage: Eukaryota > Metazoa > Arthropoda > Insecta > Diptera > Drosophilidae > Hirtodrosophila > Hirtodrosophila trivittata. The sequence continues at coordinate 367,027 of JAWNNK010000852.1, forward strand.
CTGCTAAAGAAGAAATAAGACTTCAATATTTTTTTAATTGGGAAAGCTCATTAGTACGAACAATGTAGGAATCATACAATGAAGAGAAACTTAAAAGCTTTTGGACAACAAAAAGTTTGTACCTAAATGAAAGGACACTCTGAACAATTTTCAAGTTATTGTATAATAAATCGAATAACATATTTAAAATCAAAGTACAAAGTTGATTTTATATTCCCATTATTTTTTTTTTTTTAACAATATAACAAAAATTAATCAAGCTGTATCAAAATTCTAGTACACTGTTTTTTAACTTATTCTATCAACAAATACTTAAAAATCTTTAGTGCATCCTCTGCACCTTCGAACATCAAATATCCTTTTTTTTTGGTTTGGTATTATATTTGCAAGTTTAGCTAAAAGTTCCGATTTGGTTCCATTCCCTTAAAATTGTAGTTTTTATGCCATAATGTATTGAAATCATAAGTTTCCTTAAAAATACGCCCAATTTTCATCAGATAATTTCAATAGATTTCGAATTTGTAAAGCAAAAATCGTTTCGCTTAGCAAATGAAATTTCGTAGAGCGAACTTTGAAAAAATTATGTACAACCGTTAGAGTCAAAAATATTCAATGTCAACGGCGTAAAATCAGGCACACACAAAGTTATACAAATTAATCAAATTATATATATATATATGTGTTCAAACAAGAATTGGACTAAAAATAATAAGAATGCAAATTAAACAAAAAATTGGGCGTGTATTACGCCTATCAAAGGCAATGATTAACACAATTCTTAAAAATAAGAACGAAGTTATGGACCTTACTGCTTCTAAAGGAGTATTTTCGTATTCTCAATGATGTTTTAAAACAGAGTGTAATAGTTGAGGAGGTGACAGAACCACAACAACCATCTAGTGCGGTAAAGGAAATACAGTCAGCATTTATTAAAACAACCACCCTGGTCCAATAATTGCAAAACGCGCCACAGACCTATTAAACGAAAATGCTGTGTCTCATTTTCAACAAATTTTAAAGATCTGCCGGAAACCAGAGACATTAGATATGCTTTGATAGGGAGTACAAATTAAGATGGTCCATTTTCAAAAGATGGCTCCACCTGTAAGTTGTGGCCAATTTTGGATGCGTATACAGTGGAAGTGGAAAGGTTTGACATTTGTCAATAATAATTAGTGTCCATCAGCGTCTGATTGTGACCACAACATTGTTTTTTGCCTATTTGAAAATGTCCGAATTTGTGTTAAATAAACAACATTTGCGGGAAGATTTGATTTTCTTTTTCAATGGGAGGAAAAGTGCAGCTGAAGCCCATCGAATGCTTGAGGAAGTTTATGGTGAATCTGCTCCAACCGATAAGTCATGCAGAGAGTGGTTTCGACGTTTTAAAAGTGGTGATTTTAGCTTTGAAGGCAAAAAGCGTCCTTGCCAACCCAAAAAGTTTGAAGATGAGAATTTGGAGGCTATATTGGATCAAGACTGATGCCAAATACAAACTGAAATGCAATTTCCTTTCGGTTAAAACAATTGGGATAAATTTAAAGGCAAGGAAATTGGGTGCCGTACGAGTTGAACCCGAGAGATGTCGAAGGCGATCTTTCACTTCGGACCTGCTTCTTGAAAGACATGAAAAGAAGGGATTTTTGTACCGGATCGTGACTGGAGATGAAAAGTGGATATATTACGATAATCCCAAGAAGAAAAATACTATGCCAAGCCTGGTGAACCCGTCCCATAATCGTATACATCAATACCAAAGCAAAACATTCACGGTTCAAAGGTCATGCTCTGTATATGGTGGGACCAGACGGGTGTCCCGTGCTACTATGAGTTGCTAAATCCAGGTGAAACCATTAATGCGGATCGTTATCGACTACAACTAATGCGTTTGAGCAGTGCATTGTATGAAAACGGCAAGAAACAGCAGTAAGGCATGACAAGGTTGTTTTGCAATATGATAACGCTCAGCCCCACGTTGCTATGAAGGTCAAAAATTACCTGAAAACGCTGAAATGGGAGGTCTTACCCCACTCGCCATATTGTCCAGATCTTGCTCCTTCCGACTACTGGCGTTTTCAACTGATGCAAAACGATTTGGGTGGCCCCAGGTTCGGCTCTTTTGAAGAAATCAAAAAATGGGTCGATGATTGGATCGAGACCAGAGAGGACTCATTTTTTCGAGATGGTATTTGAAAATTACCAGAGAGATGGAAAAAAGTAGACGCTTCCGACAGACAAGCCTTTGAATGATGTATTTGTTTACTTTTTTCAATAAAAAAAACCCATTTTTTAAACACAAAAAAGACGGACCGAATTAATAAACAATTTATTTATGAAATTTTATTTAAAAGCCGACGAAATGCAAAAAAAAGATATTAATCTAAAAAGATAATAATTTAATTCTAAATGAGAATTTAATTTAGAAATAAAATTATCGTTCAGTTCTACTTAACCAGTAGCTAATAATCATTCTGAATTGGTGGGAAAAGTCCGTGAAATCGATGTATCGAAACCTATTAGACTTGCTGTGTAATTGTTGCGCTCTATTGGAATAAACATTTTGTTACCTAAACTCTATAAAACTGTGTTTCCGATTAATTTAACCTTTCCGTACGCTTTGTTTTCTTCTTTCATTTTTTATAATTTTGTGGACGTTGTTTGTTTAGTACTTTATACTTTTGTTTGGCTCATCCTAACTTTTCTGTCTCACTCCCAATTTACTTATTTACCAACACATTAATGGTGTGTCTTGCTGTTACAAGCTCTGCTCACTTAGATCGGATGACACATCTCAACCACAATTTATTTATTGTTTGTTGTGCGAAAATATGATGCTCCTGAGTGTACCGGTTTATCTGGGCGTGACAAAATCAATAAACACAACCCCGCCATGGTTAAACCTTAAGGCAGCATTCGATAGGCGTGCCCATCATGTTATACAATATTATGCAGGCTTATTTCAACAAGATGAAAAATACGGTACGCAGTCAGTTCATTAAATGAAATAAAGTAGCTAAAGGACCGTCGAGCGATTTTGACTCAAGTGTGTAGTTACTTAGTCATTTAAAATTTTACCCGCGTCGTACAAAAGTAGCCGAACTTTTAACTTTTCCAGTGCATATTCCTGCTTCTTCATATCGCAACATTAATTTTACACCTGATATATAAGATGTTTCCCCTATACTTTCCCTATCTCCTTCTCCTGGTAATATTCCCAACCTCTCCCTTCTTACGCTAGTGGCGGCACCCATGGCTTCAATAGTTGATCGTCTACTATTTCCTGGTGCCGTGGCGAAAGCCACTCGCCGTAAAAGCAGACATTTCCCCATCCCTGCTCCTTCCCCAGTAGGCTTATATTATCGTCTTGCTCTACTCCTGTTTTTTCTTTCTATGAGCAGCTTTCTGGCTAGCTTGTTAGGGTGGCAGGCCTCTTTGTCGAGGTATCGAGTAGCCTGCTTGTGGATTACATCTCCAATCATGGCGACTCCACATTCGCGCTCAATATCTCTGGTGCGAGTGAACCATTCGGCTCCAGTCATGAGTCTTAGGAGCTTAGCCTGTAGTATTCGTATTTTATTCTGGTGTGTTTTGGCTGCAACACCACAAACTTGAACCTCGTAACGCCAGATTGGTGCCAAAATTGTTTTGTATATAGTGATTTTGTTTTTCAGGGGTAGCTTACATCTCTAGTCTAAAAGCCAGCTCATCCTCTGTGTCTTGATTCGCATTCTGGCAATCTTTTACATCTTTTACATGTTGGCCAAAGGTTAACATCTCGTCCAGGGTGTCACCTAGGTACTTGTGTGTTGATTTATGTGGAAGTACTTCTCCATGTGGAAACACTTCTTGACTAGTGGCTTTTTTGAGGCTGTATGTAGGGTTTACGCAGATGTTCCATCTACAGGACCAGTTTTAAAACCTCTTATGGTATTCTTGCAAAGTGTCTGTGGCAGAATACACGCACCGGTTCCTGGTCAAAATGGCAGTGTCATCCGCAAATGTAGATCCTCCGGATTTTCTATTTGAGGGTTTCGTTTTATTGGCATATCGCTGGTAAATACGCTGTATAATGTAGGGCCAAGCACGCTACCCTGTGGTACTCCTGCTCGAATTCTCCTTTTCTGTGAAGCAAGGCCTTCTTGAACAACCCTGAAGGTCCTGTATTAATGAAATGATTTGACAATCAAGAAGACCTAAAGTTTCAGCGTTTCCTTGATTTTCGAAAGAAGACCAGCGTGCCAGACACGGTCAAATGCCTGTTGGATGACTAAGAATGCTGCAAAAACGTACTCTTTGGCGTGAAAACCTTCCAGAATAAAGATTACGGTACCATGGCGTAATCCAAACTGAAATTTTGGAATGCTTCTACTTGCGGCTGGGGTAGCAAGGATGCTACGCAGAATGCATCTTTTCAACAGTTTGCCAAATGCTGGCAAGAGGCTGATTGGCCTGTAAGATTCAAGTTGCTCAGGATAATTATTTTTGCATTTTTTCATGCCTCAGGAAATTAGCTCAGCCTGAGAGCAGTATTTAGAATAAACAGCAGGAACAATATTGCTTTATGGGGGAGAAGTTTAATTGTCTTGTTGTCCAGCTTGTTCTCTCCAGGTGCTTTGTTGTTCTTGAGGGCTTTAATCTCGCCTTTTAGCTCCTCAGTCGTAATGGGTGAGACGGGTAGTGCCAGTTGAAGTGGAGCATGGTAAGAGTTCTGAACCTACTGATTTCGGCTTGCTGACGATTTGGAAAATGGCTGGAATCTCGCCTCAAGGTTGAGGGAAAAGGCTTCCGCACGTTCTTGAAGGTGCCTAGCCCATGATCCATCTGGACATTTAACCGGGAAGCTGGGAGTAGATTGCCGTTTGAACCGCCATGTCAGCCTCCACAGGGCAAATTTGGAATCTTCTTGAGGCGTGGCTACCTTCAAGAACCTGTCCGTGGATTTTTTTTTGATTGCAGCCATGACTTTTCGTATCCTTTTTGCTATTCACAATAGATCCTGTTTATGGCGGGGTCGCTTGTTCGTACGTACTCCTTCCTAGGTCGCTTCTTCAACTCAATTAACCCAGATGCTTCGGGCGTAAGCGTCCAAAATCCACAGGCCCGTTTGCGAGTATTGATCGGTGTGGCAATTGAGGCAGCCGATTAAATTTTGTCTGTGAGTGCAACTATCGCATCGTCTACATTCTCAACGGTGTGCAACTCGGTGTTAAGGGTGCCTAGCCCATGATCTGGATAGTGCTGTTAAGCTCATCCTGGAACCTTCGGATGTCTGAGCCAGGGGGGATAATACTTTTCTTTATGGGCGTTAGGTCGGGTCTCAGGTTCAATGTGGCCAGCATCGGGAGATGGTCCGATGACAGGTCATATTTTTCATGAACGGAAACCATGTGGTTTCGTAGGCCTCTCTAGAGGAACATTTCTAGGCAGGAAGGTGTACCAGTAAAGCTGTAAGAATAATACGTCACCTTCTCAGTAACCAAAACCTCAATGGCTGTACCCCTAGAGTCCACTCTAAAGTTGCCTCAGCTGCGATTTTTAGCGTTAAAATCACCACCAATTATACATTTTTCTTCAAGTTGACCGAGTAGCTCCTCGAAACCAAAAGATATCCAGGGAATGCATGGGAGAAGGTTTACAGCTCCTAGCTAGTATATTACCAAGACCAGTGCTAACCATTATAGAGGATAGTGTATAATGGTTATAGTGTATTACCGCTTGCTTAACTAATACGAGGGATCCACCTCTAGGCCGGCCTCCAGGATAATCTGAACGATAGCTCGCGTACCCATCAGGGCTTAAGTAGGCGCCAGTGTATAAAAACGATTCCGAAACAAGCATTACGTCAATGTTATGCTTATGACGAAAGAGTTTTAACTCGTTAGCATTTGGGATTATGCTGCGAGCGCTCCATGTTCCGAGACGAAGCGCATTGGCCATGACTTTGTTTTGTGTTGTCTAATCACGCAGATCTTTAATGGTAGCCTGAAGACCAGCTATCATCTGTTACATTGACATTATAATTTATTTCAATTGGGCTGCCATGCCCAGGTTAACGGAGGGGATTGATTGCGTAGTGTAACGCTGCGTTTCACGTTGTGAGTTCCGTGAAAAAAAGTGAGTTTAGTGGCCTTGCATTGAGCCACCCACGGGTTTGTTGTGTAGCTGCGCTGAACTTTTTCGTATTGAGCATGGCTGGTTTGGTCGCGACACATCTGCGAACGAGAGACCCTGCTGTAAGATTGCAGATGGGATTGCCAGTTCTAGCCATCAGTGCAATATTTATGGCTGTTGCTCTGCTTTTCAGCTTACGAGCATAAGCTAGGCATCTTTTGTCCGACGCCATGTGTCTCCTTTCGCAGTTGGAGCAACGTTAATCAGCCTCAGTGCGAGCCTGACGGTCTTTAAAGCCAGTCCAGTGATCCAAACCGCACCTCTCACGTTTTGGTTTTTTCGTGCAATAGTTCCGAGTGTGTTCAAACTCAAAACTCATGTAGCACCTCCGGACGGTGCCTTTTTTTTGCCATCTGCACCTTTACCCACTGTCTGCCTACAAGGCCTCTTGCATATTCATTTTGCGACTTAGGTGTTGATGCAGCTAAATTATGCACCACTACTCTGAATGGTTTGTATTCATGGAGGCAAAAGTGGGTATTTTCTAAACTTTTATACGAGAGATATTGGTATTTTTCTATGGGAGTCCGAGTAGTTACCAAAAATTGTGAGAACATCTTTTTGAGTTATTTTCAAATCGTATGAGTCCTTGTCCTCCTGTGCATCGAGGATTTCTTCCATGGCCGGGATAGCCAGGGATGGTTATTGGTCTCGACCTTGGTGTAACTTTCGGTCTTGTTTGTGCAGAGACGGGTGGAGGGGGGTCGCTTTTCTCCATGATCTGCACATATTGGTCCTCGTTCTCATCATTCTAGACTAGTGCTGCAAATCTGTTCTCTTCAAGTGGCGTATCTCTCCCCTTTTTGCTAACTTTTTGGGATAGCTAGCACCACGACGCTTGTTGTGTTTTATATGTTGCCATGCCACCGTGGGAGGCTCATAAGGTGGCATTATCATCTCTCTGGTAATGGGGGGGAGAAGTCGACCAGCAATAGGTGCTTGCCCAGGCGATGTCATGGTGACACTTTGCTTGTAAGGAGCTGGAGCCAATAGGTTGAGTAGCGGTCATTATTGGTGTGGAACAAATGCCACCAGATGTACTCATTGCTAATGAGTAACAAGGTTTTCCATTTCCAGTGGAAAACGTAATGGTGCTAGTAGTAATTGTACCTGTAGCCATTGCTGCAAGGTTACTACTAGCCATTCCGCAGGTTGAAGGCTCGAAAGCAGCAACTAGTAACGCCACACGAAGTACAGGGTTGTTTGGTATACTGACCTGGAGGTAACTGGAGTACCTGGGAGCAGCTACTCGATGCATATAGCCGAGCTTTCAACCCAGTTGTCCTTTGGGCTTTGCAACACTGATTCCTTGCAAAGCCACCACGTGCCTTTGGGCAGCGAAGCACCCAATTTGCAATAGATTTCACTTAATTATTAAAATAAGCACCATCCACTTGCACGGAACTTTTGATATCGTAGTGACTCACGTAGTCCCTATTAACTGTTTTGCCACTATCGTGGACTTATCCTTATCTCTGGAAAGAGATATTTGCCAAAATATTGAGACCGAGATTGCACTGCACATGCGTACGATACGTGATACCGAAATCACCCGGTGGACTTTTAACGCCAAATCATTTTTTCGGATGAGTCTAAATATAATAGGTTTACATCCTATGGGCGCTACAGGGCGACGTTTCGGAGAGGCCTATAACGCCAAATGCACCATGAAAACGGTCAAGCACGGTGTTGGAGGATTAATGGTTTGGGCTTGCATGGCTTCTAACGGCGCTCGAAATCTCGAAATCTTAGTTCAAAGACTTCATATGATCGTGTGGTGAGTATTTCCAATACAGCTTTTATCATGGTATCTGCTTGCTGTGCTCTCTTAATGCGCGCTGAGACTTCTGATGACACCAGCATGACAAGTTGAGGGTATCGACTTAGACTGACAACATGTTTTAGCCGATCGCCAGCTCGGTGCTCTACTTCCAAGTCGAAATCCTGCAGATAAACAACCCATTGCGCTACGTCTCGTGGACCATCCTTCTAATTCAACGTCTGTTTCAACGCGACGCAATCAATGACCAACTTAATCGGCACACTCAGTACATACTGCCGAAACTTCTTGCATGCCAAGAAAATAGCTTTGGCTTCTAGCACCCAGCTGTGCTGACGAGATTCTGCTTCTGTTGACTGCTTAATCCAGTAAAATATGGGGTACAGCTGACCGTCAGATTTCATCTTGAAAGGTGCATCCTTACGCAACAGATTTGTCAGTGGCTTGGCTATCTGGAAATGCCTTGTATAAATTTGCGAAAGAATCCTGTCAGGCCCAAGAATGATTGTACCGCTTTGATTTTTTTCGGAACAGGAAACTTTCTGACGGCATTGGTCTTCTCTTTGCCCGGCCACTTTTGCCCTCCTCAATCGTGTGTCCCAAAAAATCAATTGATGTCTGCAGAAACCGGAATTTTTCCACTTTATCTTAAGACCATAAGCTGCTCCTGTGTCGAACACTTTTTTCATCTTCGTTATACACTCATCGGCTGTATCTGCGTGTATAATAATGTCGTCCATGTACAGATCTAGTACGTCGTCGTTAATCAGCCAGTGAAATATATGGTTCACATATCTAATGAAAACAGCTAGAGAATTGCAAAATATGAACGGTGCTCTGTTGAATTCGAACATCCCACTTTTTGTTACAAACAGTGTGAATTTCTTGCTGTCTTCTTCTATTTCCACATAAAAAATCCATTCTCCATGTCCATCACCGAGAAGTATTTAGCTCTCTGCAACTTTTCCAACACCTCATCGATCACAGGTAGTGGAAAACAGTCCTTCAGCATCATCTTGTTGAGTTTGCGAAAGTCTACGCATAATCGATTGGCACCATCTTTCTTCTTCACTACCACAATGCGGCTAGCAAAGTTCGACGTGGACGGTCTTATAATTTCAACGTTCAGCCACTCGTCAATCTGCTTGTTTACAGACTCCGTCTCACCGACAGATATACGTCTTTGTGTGTGTCGATATGGGACAACATCTGGCACAATCTTCAGCTTGACTGGACATTTGGTTACTGTTTCAACTGGCTTGTAACTCCCGATCATGTCCTGCACCACGTGTTTAAAGTTCGATGGAATATCAGCATCAGTATTTTTTTCGAAAACGTTGTATATACTTAGCTCATTCATGCTGTGCGTTTTTTCCTCCCGCAGAGGAGAAAAGTCAAAGCCAGCAGCCATCGACTTGAATTTAAACTTGCTCACGAAATCATATCCCAGCAACGTGTCACATTCTATAGCCTGATTACCCACAACCAGAATATTCTGCTCAACATTCATGCCGTCAATTACTACATCTGCAGTATAGTGACCCAGTGGATGTGTCACCTTGCTGCCCAGGCCACGCAATATGGAATCACTTCTCTGAAACACGGCGTTTTTAATTTAGTCGAACAAAGACTTCTTCAAAAGCGTGACATCTGCGCCTGTGTCGACCAGTCCCTTTCCTTCCACGTTGCCAATTCGTCCCAGCTGTACAGTTCTTACGCAGATGATCTGTAGACCCACAGTTGAAACAATGCATCTCTTACTTGATTGCTGCTTTTGTTGATATTCTTCATTCTATGCTGCTTTGCGACTGGATTGGTAACCCTTTTTTTCATAATTTGTGGTATTCTCAGATCCAACTGATCCAACTAAAATTCCTCTATTAAGGCGCGTCGTAATTCTTCATACTCGTAGATCGCTATAGCATCCAAGAAGAATTTTGCCGTTTGCGTCATTTTGGCACGTACCTGGACATATTTATGCTTGTCGTTCAGTCCACAGGCATCGGCGTTCAGCTGCAAATTAGTGAACCACTGCACAAGTGGAATACTTTCGCCATCAAAATCCGTCACTAATTTGGAGTTATTTTTAGCAACCTCATTTGCTTTAATTTTGAGAGTTAATAATTGCATCATTTGCTGCAACATAAAATTAGTTTGAACTATTTTATTGTTTTTGTGAAAAATCGACGCCTGCTGCATGCTTACATTGCTAGGCAACGACATCTGTGCACTTGTGCTTTTTTTCTTTCGCCTTGCATATTCTTCTGGGAAATCGATCGTGTATATGGTTGTCTCGTTTGCACTTCAAGCAATTCCGATCGTGCTGTTCCTCCTTTCAGCGCCTGTCCGAAAATTCTGGTAGTTTCTTTTGCGCGTGCTGTCTGCTTTTTCATAAGTGTACCCTTTGGAACGTCCATTTTCAACTGCGTAATATCACCGATAACTTTTTTTATAAACGAACTATACTTTTGATCAACTATTTTTTAATATTTCCGATAAACTGTTTTTGATTTGGACGAAGCACACTTTGGATCATCTGTTTTTTAATTTGGACGAGCCCCCAAATGTGAATAATTATATATTCAGTAATTTATTAAGTTATTTATTATGTGATGATTTATGAATAATTACTGATTAATGATTATTGCTTAATGTTAACAACTGTAGTTTCTTTTACGACTTGCTCTCACAACTTTCTGCAGACAACTTCTCAACTTGCTCTGAAGACTTTGTCACACCAACTGTGCGTCTGCTAGCTTTAACAGCTGTTAGCCTGCTGCTAACAACACTGTCCAGCGCTGCCATCTTTTTAGATATATTTATATATGTGTATGTGTATGTGTTCTTCCAATATAGTGGAATACTTTATAATATCCCCAGTTTATCAACATTTAACCGAAATGGAAACGTATACAACATCAGTGCGTAAATAGTTAATTAATCAGTAGTTAAAGTCTACCAGTCATATCTGGAAAAGGCTTTAATCGCCCCATGAGAGTGCCTTGCACCTTATGCAACTCAAATATAACGGGAAAATTTAAACATTGAAACATCTATAGTGCAATTCATAAAAATAAAAAAAATAATAAAAACCAAATACTTGTAAATACTGCACACAAATATTAGTGTTATAATAGCTAATAGCTCTAATCATGGCAAAACCACCTGACAGAATTCGGTGTTCTGGCCTATTGGAAATCACAACCAATAAAAACAAAACTCTAAGCAATCTTTCGAATAGCCAAAAATATTTAAGTATGAGCAGAACCAATAACAATGAAACACTTGCATAAGTCTCGCCTTTTCTTATTAAAAAAGTGATTGACAATATATGCGACAGTGAAATAGAAGAATACAAGCCTCTCCGAAACAGCACAATTCTAATTAAAACTAAGAACATCAAACAAGCCACCAAACTTATTACACTGACATAGAAGAAAATATCACTCACGAATTAAAATCATTATCCTCACTTTCTCGACACCAAACCTACCTACGGTAATTCTCATTGGATATCAAAAAACCAGCGTTCGATCATACATCCCCCTACCAATCCGCTGCATGAACTGTGGCTGACTTGAACATCCAACTAAGGCATGTAAAAGCGAGGAATTCTGTCTAACATGTAACAACCCAGACCATGTTGACCCTGAAGGAATAGAGAACTGCAAAAACCATAACTGTTGTGTCAACTGCGAAAAACACAACATTCAAACTATCAACACAACACCTTTAATAAAACTTGCCCAACTTTTATCAAACATAAAGAAATAGTTGCCATCAGAACATTGAAAAAACCAGACATAAAAACAGCTAAATCAGCGTCACCGCATGGGATCATCATTTTTTCAACACTTCGCAATAATACAACAAAGTAACACTAATCTAACCAACGCCATCTCCAAGACTACACCGACTTGGACACGGCACCCTCAATCAGCTCTAAACCAAATACGCAAATCACTCTTCCCCAAGCGCAAACAAATAATACTGATCTCGCTGCCCACATTCTGGGCGACACTAAACTAAACAATTTTTCTAAGAATACATTATTTTATTACATTATTTGAAAAAGCCTCAACAGCGACAACATAAATAATGAATCAGCCAATCTAACAGAAATCAATCGAGAAAGCGCTAACATATCAATAACCCGGACAATACATCACTCAAACATCATCATCATAAACATCACAAAGTTCCGTAGTGGAACAAAAAACTTGAATCCCTTAAAAAACCAAAAATTTGTTCTGGACACACCTCAAACGTCGAATAGATTCTGAGAACATATTTAAATATAGAAAAGCAAATGCTCTCCCTTAACACGAAATCAAAATAGCAAAGCGAAAATCTATTAACGACCTTACAGGCCAGGTCAATCCCAATTCCTTAACATCCAAAATTTGGTATAAAATTAGAGCCTTTGCTGGCTTTAAACCACGCTACAACATCCACTGTCTCACAAGTCATGATTCCATATCAACAATAACAGATAATCGCCTCATAGACGAAGAAATTTGGCTTATACTGGTCTAGTGAATCAAACGATTCACAAAAGAAAACTCAAATCAATCTTTAACACACTATCACATAACAAACTCGTCAAACCAACTAGAACTTCCTTTTACCCCTTTAGAACTCAATGTGGTTTTAGCAAAACTGTAAGGTAAATCACCGGGTTTGGATAGAATCTCTTATCCCATTCTAAAATCTCAGACCCCTCGGTCAAGTCCCGACTTCTTAAACACTACAATAATATTTTCAACAATTACATTCCCCAACACTACAAACTAAGAAAACTAATACCCATAACTAACCAGACCCCGACAAAACAAATTGAGATTCTTATCGCCCCATACATCTCAACTCATGTTGTGCCAAGACTTTAGACAAAATCATTGCCAGCTGTCTATGGTGGTTTCTATCGGTAAACAAACTAATAGACTGTCGCCAAACTGGTTTTAGTAAGGCAAATCAGTATCTGACAGTTGATTAGCTTTGGATTACTTTATACAATCTGCGCTATCAACAAAAAACCATGCACTCTCTCTCGATTTTACAAAAGCTTTCGATAAAATCGGCATACATTCTATTGTAGACGAGCTTCAATCATGGAAATTAGGCACAAAAATAATTTATAAAATCAAGAATTTCATGGCCACTAGAAAAATTATAGTATACGCCAATAATCAATTCTCCTCAACACAGCCCCTATCTGCCTACGCAGATAACTATCACATAGTCAAGAAACTAAACAAAAGCACCGCTATCTAAACAACCTTTCATGGTGCGAATACTCAGGTGCCATACTCTCTATAACAAAATGTAAGCACCTCTATATAAGCAGAAAAAACAGTGTCACATCAATATAACTTTATCGACAGACATATTAAATGTTAAAGCCCTAAAAATCCTTGGTATTACATTCAACAATAGTTACACATGGTCTAATCATACAATATATCCACCCTCCTTAAATCTTTGTCACAAAGAATAAATATCATAAAATATCTATGAAATAACAAATATAACTGTAGTAAACTAACGATCATATCAATTGTTAAACTCCTGGTAATGTGCAAAATAGATTTCGGTTTGCACATCTACGGTTACACCCCCACCTCCCAATCTAACAAAATAAAAAGCATTTACCACTCCGCAAGCCGCGTTGCTCTTGGTGATTTCAAAACCACACACATTAATAACATACTGTTTGAATCTAGGGTAATGCCACTCGAAATGAGGAGAGATCTTGTTACAACTAAAGTCATTACAACAATTCTCGAATCCAATAATTCTTCGCTTGCATTTGCCGTGAGGCGAATACACAAATCAAAAAAATCAACCGCATAAATACCCTCATCCCTACACTGAGCACTCGAATCTAATCACAAACTAAACCTGTCTACTTAACCAATTCCTCTGTATAAAGATAAACTTCCTCCATGGCAAGAAAAAATACATATTAACACTTCCCTTCACGAACCTCTTAAATCAACATCTGCCCCATCTTTTTTCCGTCAAAAATTTCCTCAAATAAAAGATTCACTGACATCACACTCATTTATATACACCGATGGGTCCAGCTCTGCAAATTCAGTATCATTCGGTATAGTCTCCAATATTCCAATCCTTTCCTACTTCCCTACTATTCCTCCAACTTTGCTGCAGAAATAATCGCAATTTACAAAGCAGTACAGCTTACAAAATAACAGAACATTCCGGTTGACATATGTTCAGACACCTTATCAGCCATAGAAGCAATATCAAACACGCTCAATCACTCTTACTACTCTCTCTACATTAGATAAACACTAGTACTCCATTATCCCCGTATTAAATTGATCTGGATACCCGGACATTGCAATATACAAGGCAATGAAGCAGCTGATGCTGTTGCTAAAGCGACAGTTAAATTCCCACTAACTTTCCACGATAACATCAATATTTCAGGCATGTTATATGATATTAAAACACACTTTCAATACAAACTATCAACTTCTATTACATACACAAGTAATTACTACAAATCACACAACACACTTACAACAACGATCTACGACTACGAAAAATCCCCAGGAAGCCAGAATAAAGTCCTCCAAATTCATTCGTCTCCGCCTAGGTCACACGAACGTACCCCACAGACACCTTTTTACCGCAACAACACTGCATCCTCTATCAACTCCCAACTCTGCAACACCAACACCCCAAACACAGTTAAACACATTCTCTCACCCTGCCCCCAATTAAACAGATCGAGGCATAAATACTTTCCCAATACTGAGCCCTTAACCTTCCTTCTCAATCCCTCAAAAGACAACCAAATAAATCTAATTAATTTTCTGACACATCAAACATACTACACGAACTATAATTAAATTTCATTCACCTAATTAATCTTAAATTAAAAACACAGTTAATGTATATACCGCATAAATAATAATACGCTAAAATAAAAATCGCTAAAGCTTAGAATAAATTTTAGTTTAACTGCAATTTTAATTACCTTTTTAGATTTTGCAAATATATAAAATAAATAAAATCTAAGATCTTATTTTTGTAAATAATAACTTTAACGGCTCCAGGTCAAATTCTGTATCTCTGCGTGATGATCCTTACCACCCAACAATAGAAATCTCTCTCTATGCAGATAAACAATTTACTCTACCTTCACCTATTCCTAATAAGCAACATCGCTGTTTTCACTTTGGTTAATCAACTAGTCCTTGCATCTGATTGGTCTTTGCTTGACAACGCAGTCAACATTGATATCAATCTAAGCGATTTATATTATATACTTAACTCTCTATTAGATATCTGCTTACCTAACTCATATCGGCCTGTTAAAAAAGTTTTGTCTTAGAAGAGTGAAACACTGCTTTCCTTCTACCAATACTACAACCTTTATTTCTCTCCTACCACCGTAGTTTTGCCATATGTTTGGAAAGTCTCATTTATCAGGCAACCTAAAAAAAAAAGGTGGTAAGTCTGATATCTCCGATTACAGAGGTATTGGAAAATAGTCTGATATTCCAAAATTGTATGAAAGTATTATAACGACAACTTTGCAACATCTGTGTTAATGTGTTATTTCCTCTTAACATGACTTTGTTGACGATGTTAAACTAATATTATCATTTAAAAATCCTTCTCAACTTGGTCTTCTTCGACACAATGTAAGCTACATGCAACTCTGGTGCTCAGCCAATCATCTTCCACTAATCTGCTCTAAGTGTATGTTTATGATTTTTAGCTGATTGAAGCCATACCATAGTACATATAGTATACCTATATGGTAACCTTCAAAAATATCGTAAATCTACTGTTAATGACTTAGGTGTTCTTTCCGATCGTAAGCTCAATTGCAATATATTAATACATTACATCTATTATATAAATATCGCCAAAGACGTTCTAGAATTAAATGATCCTTTTTTTCCATTCGTGGTTTTGATTGGGATAACAATCTTTATTTGTCACCCTACTCTAGTTAATTTTACCATTGTTCTGATTTGGTTTTTCCAGGTTTTCCCTAATCCTTGCAACAAATGCTGGAACAATTTAAAACCATTTTTAATAAAGCACCCTAGACTTTTTTACTTTTAACCTTTTTAAGTTACATATTTTTTTTTTTAATTAAATTAAAATTAAAATAAATAAATAAATAAAAAAATAAAATAACAAAGAATCATTAGTATCGGTGCAAAATGACTACGACAACTTTGGCTGAGGAATTAAATACGGCTTACAAAACACTATTTGGAGAGTTTTCATTGAAGATTTGGAGAAAAGAAAGGTCTCTGCGCGTTTTGTTCCACATTGTTTAAGTCACGACCAAAAAATAACTCATGTGTGCAGCATTGCAAATAAACTGTTGAAACTGATGCAAACGAAGCATACTTTCTTGATTTGATCATAACTGGCAATGAGACATGGTACTTTAAGTATGTCCCTGAATCCAAGCGTCAATCTAATGATTGGATATCCAACAGCAAGCCAAAACCAAAAAAATTATGTTTTCAGAAGTCGCGATTCATGACAATATTGATTTGTTTTTATCATTTGAATGGTATTGTCCACAAGGAATTTGTTCCAGTAGGTCAATCTGTTAATGGAAAACACTGTTCAGGCATTTTACATCGAATATTGTATTAGCATTATATACCACCGTGTGACTATTTTATATTTTCAGCAATTAAAGCAGCCGTAACTGTTGTACTTAAGAACATTTCCATAAATTACATAAATAAAATCTACGCAAGCGCTGGTTCATCGTCTGCAAGATTGTATTGAGTCAAGTGCAATTATTTTTTAAAAAGGCGCAAATCCAAAAAAAATATATATAGGGTTTTCCAATACCTACTTGACAACTTTGAATTTAATTTTTGAAAGCACTGTTTCACTGTTTATTGAACCGTTACTTTTTATTTTTTTGTTAAACTCTACATTTTTATCATGGTGAAGTACACGTTCGGGCATCCGTAGCAAACGATCCAAATCAGTCGACACCGTGGCGTTCTCAAGAACTTTGCATCGCCCAGACCACTTTCTGCCGAATTTTGCGTAAGGACCTTAGTTTACACCCTTACAAGATCAAGCAGACTTAGGAATTGAAGCCGATGGACCATTTAAAGCAGCGTACGTTCTCTGATTGGGCTCTGGAGAAGATGCGCCAAGATGATACATCTTATCGCAAAATCATCTTCAGTGACGAAGCTCATTTTTGGCTCAATAGGTTCGTAAATAAACAAAATAAACAAAATATTGGTCGGATGAAAATCCATTTGTGGTTCATGAATCACCAATTCATCCACCAAAAGTAACTGTTTGGTGCAGCTTGCATGCCGGCGGCGTCATTGGGCCCTTTTTTTTTCGTCGACAATAATGATCGTCACGTTACTGTGAATGGTTATCGCTAGCGTGCCATAATTGAAAGACATGGACTTGGACGACATGTGGTTTCAACAGGATGGTGCCACAAGCCACATTTTATAATCAATTTATTTATTTATTTATTCATTAATTAATTTATTTATTTATTAATTTATTTATTTATTTTTTTATTTATTTATTTATTTAATGTCAACTATTAATAGTCGACCAAAATACAATACAATTTTTAATATATATTAAAACTGAAAAATATATAATTTACATTTAAAATGAAGTTTTAGAGTAAAAAATTTAAGTTAATATCTGGGGTGTTCAAAATGAGAATATTAAATGATCCAACATTTGTTGCGAGGATTGGGAAAAACCCAGAAAAACCCAATCAGATCACTATGATTAGTTAAGCAAATTAGTGCTAGTTACTACGTGCTAAAAAGTTAAGGATATGGTTCTTAATCGTATCAAAAGAGTACTCTGACTTGAAGACTCGAAAAAGTCTGTTATAGTCAACACAGAGACCTCGAAAAGGTTCATGCGGAGAATAGTTAGTATTACAAGTATTTAAAGAAAGTGGTGTGAAGTTACGAATACGTCGCAATTGTACAGAAAAGTTAATTTTTCAATAGCAGAGATGAGTCAATTTTGCCAATTATTAATTTATGTAAAAATAGAATTCCCAGCATCATGCGACGGTTAGTAAGAGATGGGAGGTTAATTAATTGCAATCTACTGTGGTATGAAGGCAAATCAGTACCTGGAACCCAGTTAAAGCTGTGAATAGCAAAAATAAGAAACTTATTTTGAATAGACTCAATTCTGTCTTGGTGTACCGAATATTGAGGAGACCACACACAAGATCCGTATTCCAGAATAGGCCGAACAAGAGAAGTATATAGCAGCTTAGTCGTATAAGGGTCGTCGAATTCCTTAGACCATCGTTTGATAAATCCAAGAGATTGAGTCGCCTTGTTGACTGTAAGCGCGATATCTTTGTCAAATTTAAGTCTATGATCGAGAAGAATTCCCAAATCGGTGACACAGTCTAATCTCTCAAGAGAAACCCGGTCATGCTTGTAATTAAATGTGTGACGCGTACTTCTATAAAATAACATAACCTTACATTTAGAGCAATTCAGAAACAACAAGTTGCATTTACACCAAGCAAAAAACAGATCCAGGTCCGATTGCAATAAATAAGGAGAGCTGTTGTCATTATATGATAAGCACAGCTTCACATCATCGGCGTACATTAGTACATAGGAGTGAAGAAAAATAGACGGGAAATCGTTAATAAATAAATTTAAAAGTAAAGGCCCAAGGTGGCTACCCTGGGGTACACCAGAGGTAGCAAAGACAGGCTTAGACACTGAGGATTTAAGTATCACTTTTTGGGTTCTACAAGAAAGATATTCGGAAAGCCACATAAGAAGGCTGTGTGGAAATCCGATAGTACTAAGTTTTTTAAGCAAGAGATAGTGGTTAACGGAATCGAAGCGTAGCTGAAATCTGTGTAAATTACATCAGTCTGCTTTTTGTTCTGAAAACCTTTAATAACAAGGGAGGTAAGCTCAAGTAAGTTAGTGGTAGTAGATTTCGATGTCACAAAACCATGTTGGCAGGGTGAGATGATAGAGCTACATGTGTTGTAGTTGAGATGTTATCAGCTTCTCAAACACTTTAGGCATAACGGATAATTTGGAAATACCCCTATAGTTTTTAACATCAGACTTTGAACCATGTTTGTGAAGAGGAATTATGAATGATTGCTTCCAAATGGTTGGAAAAGAGCACGAGTTAACAGACAATTCAAATAATTTAAGCAAGGGCTTACATAGAGAATCAGCACAGTACCTAAGTACACATCCTGGTACACCATCTTGGCCTGGTGAATAACCTGGCTTGATTAAGTTAAGTTCGTTAAGTAACGAACTGTCCAGGATCACAGGACTTAAAATGCAGTTAGATTTCGGCAAGGTATACGGATAAGGGGAATTAGGAAGAAAGTTAGAAGATGAATAAGTAGTTTGGAAGAATTCTGCCAAAAGATCGGCTGAAGCCTGATCAGTATTTGCTTTCATGTCTTAATAAGAAACAGATGAGGGCAGTAAGGAAGTTTTTCGTTTAGTATTGACAAAGTTGTAAAACTGCCTGGGATTCTGAGCAAATTGCAAACGACAACGAATTAGGTAGTTATTGTAACAACGCGAGTTACAAGCAACACAATTTGTTCTGGCTATAACATAACGAGAAAAATCTGAAGAATTATTCGAACTCTTAAATCTTTTATAATAGCTAGTCCACATTTTTAAACATTTCCAATTCTTTAGAGAACCAAGAAGGTCTATTAGTTCTCCTGGGAAGCTCATCTGAAACGCATTGGTCAAAATGTGATTTTATAATATTATAAAAGATTGAAGTAGAACTGTTAATGTCAGTACAAGAGTACAGTTGCGACCAGTTTGTTTCTAAAATTAATGAACTAAGTTTTATAAAATCTGTTTTACGAAAACATCGTGATTTAATGACCGGGTTAATAGAACAAGTATGCTCACATGTAGGCAGTTCAAAAACTAAGTCTAAGGTAGGATGATAGGGGTCTTCGGGGACAACTAAAGGACATGTTTGTATTAGAGTACTAGAAAAAGGATCCGATGCAAAAATAAGGTCAAGTAGACGACCATTACAGTTTCGAACCGGATTAATGTGAGAGAGATACATCTCTAAGAGCGAATTGATAAATTCGTGAGATGTGGATGGCATCAAAACACTTGGAGAATCAGACCATACCACATCTGACAAATTAAAGTCACCAAATACAAAGAGGTAATCACTACTAGAAAGTAGTAATGAAATGGACTCAATAGCAGAAATATGCTCTAGGTATACAGACAAATCGGACTGTGGCGGAATATAAGAGCACGTTATATATATAGAAATATTTTTATATATATCATTTTAACGGCAATCAATTCAATGTTAGTTAGGCAAGGAGAAAAAATAG
Organism: Hirtodrosophila trivittata; assembly: GCA_035045065.1. Classification (NCBI taxonomy): domain Eukaryota; kingdom Metazoa; phylum Arthropoda; class Insecta; order Diptera; family Drosophilidae; genus Hirtodrosophila; species Hirtodrosophila trivittata. The sequence continues at coordinate 387,369 of JAWNNK010000852.1, forward strand.
ATTCTGATAAAAGATCAGAGTCTACAGCAATAAGGACACCACCTCCTAAACGCGACAAACGATCGCATCTAAGAAATATGTATTTATGGCAAAATAATGAAAAATCTTAAATTTCGGGCTTCAGCCAGGTTTCAGTAAAGATAATAATGTTAGCATGAAACGAAAAGCTGTCTACATAAAGCTTATTAAGCTTAGAGTTAAGCCCTCTAACATTCTGATACGTTATGGAAAGTGTAAGTTTTTTGCTACATTGATAAACGATGAGGATGAAGTGGATGAAGAAGGCAGAGCAATCGGAGGCCGATTTCTTCTACTTGACTCAAACTCTTTTATAATTAAGTCTTTCGGCCAGAAGTTTTTGAAACATATAGTGTTGAATGCTTCTGCCGGAATACTAATTTTAAAAGAGCTTATTTCTCTGGCATAACTAAATCTAAATTTATCAACAGATAAATCAGATAGTTTAGACTTCGATTGGATGTAGGACTTAACATCATCAATCGAAGTATCAGGGGCAAGCCTAGAGATGAATTGTGGTGTCGCCGAAGAGACTGGTGTAGATAGCATTACACTCTTCGGCTCAGGTGGCATGAAAGCTCTGGAATCACCATGAAGATGTGTAAATGCAGCTCGGAGAGTATTAAAGCCCTGTCTTGTCTGCCTCATAAATTTTTGCAAATTTAATTAAGCCTCGCGATAAGACTGGCAGCACCACCTAAGTCCAGACTTACTGGAAATATTATCCTTCACCTTGGTTGCATAACCAGCACATTTAACATGTGCTATATTGTCACACAGCCAACAATAAATTAGTTCAGCCTTGAAATCGGACTGACATTTACAATTTTTAATGCAGCAGACCGACATAATTATATTTGAAATGACAATTAAAAAATAATACAAAACGAGTCAAAAACAAATGGCTTGCGCAAGAAAGGGAAAAACAAGAGACAAAACTAATGCACGAATACTCAAAATCAAACAACAAAAAAACTAGCGCTGGAACGCAAGCAATGCAGTTAGCACAAGAACGAGAGAAACGGGAGAGCGGCAAACACAAAAAGCAACTACAACAAACAGTGTTAGTATGCTTAAATGCATGCAAATAAGATAGAGCGCTAAAACGAAACTGTTAGTGAGCAAGCTAACTGACAGTAACAACAACTTACGTTTGCGCGAGAGTGCGCCGACACTAAAACAGAAAAGCAAAAATCAAACTTACAGATGAGAAAAATATTATTATAAAAAGAGTTAAAATTCCGGGTCTCCCTGGAGTGTCACCAAGGGAAAGAAGGCCGGCCCATCATCGGGCTCCGGGTTGATAAATAGCCGAAGAGTGCCGAGGGAGGCACCTCTCTGCACGCTGCTCCGGTCATCACCAACCACGTTGCCCGGCAATGGGACAGCCAAGGGAGGAGGGGAAGTGTGGTCCGATCTGTGGGAGTGGAGAACCTCCATGGATGCCGGGTTGGGTACATCTCTGCACATCCACGTTGGTTCTCTCCTGTCCCTGAATCGTACCGGGGGAGAGGAGAGGAAGGGGAAAATGTGGTCAGATTTCGGGATTGGGTGAATCTCAATGGATGCCGGGTTGGGTACATCTCTGCACATCCACTTTGATCCACCCGTCCCTAAATCGTGACAGATGGGTAAGGAAGGAGGGAAAGGGGAGAAGGGTTCTAACTACCGGAGTGTTCCTGCATTAAAGGAGAACGATCTTTCTACTTCATTTTCGTTTATTACTTAAGCACTACTTTATTCCTACCCCACGATACCCTATCCCCACCAAGCTAGGTTATATACCCTCCTGCTTACCCCGTTCGTCTTATTCTTCCGGTACGTATGTATGCGTGTGTGCGTGTGTGTGTGTGTGTGTGTGGCTATGACGGCCGCTGCTGTTGTTGTGCATCATCTGTGTGTGTGTATGTTGCTGCGGTTGTGCCTCGTGTGTGGGTGTGTGCGCGGCTGTTGTTGTGCACCGGGTGTTTTTTTTTTTTTTTTATATTCCAATTTTTATTTCACTACTTATATTAAACTAATACTAGACATAACAACAATTCAGTTAACTATAAAATACATGTAGCTGGACGAAGGATCGATCGAAAAGGTTTACAGATGCTGCCTCCTGTGGTACTACCGCAAGGCATTGCTTCACAGGGTGCATCCTCGACCATCCCGACTATCACGTGCTGCTACGCTCTATCCTCCTTAGCTCACGCATGACCTTCGCTGCAAAAAGACAGACCGCGTCCCACGCCGTCTCGTCCCGCAACATAACAGCAACTAAGTTGCTTTCGTTAAACGCACCAATTCGCTGGGTGAGCTCCTCCCGATCCTCAGCGAAGCGTTGGCATTCCAGCAGCACATGAATGGCGTCCTCTGCCACCTCCCCTTGGCACCACGTACAGTTCGGACTGGTAGCGTGTCCAACTCTGTGGAGATAGCTTCGGAAGCAGCCGTGGCCACTCAGAAGCTGGGTCAAGTAATAATTTACATGTCCATGCCTCCTGTTAACCCATGGTTCCAGGACAGGGATAAGCTTGTATGTCCACCTGCCTTTCTCTGAGTGGTCCCATCTTGCCTGCCAGCGCGCCAAGCTGCGTGCTTTTGCTTCTCGTCTTGCGACGGTCCGAGAGCGAGCGTCCTGCTCCATCCTTACCTCCTTTGCTTCCCTAGCCAGCTCATCGATTGGGACAAGACCAGCAATCACTAGGGCTGCATCGTCAGACACCGTCCTGAAAGCGCAAGCAACGCGTAACGCACACAGACGGTAAGCCGACTCCAGGCTCCTTCTGTAGGCTTTGGTCTGAAGAGCCGTTGCCCAAATTGGCGCCGCGTACAATATCGCCGATCGAACCACGCTTGTCAGTAAGATCCTGCGACACTGCTTTGGTCCCCTGGTATTGGGCATTAACCGCGCCAACGCCCAGGCGCTAGTCGCCGCTCGTTTAGCCGCATATTGGAGGTGCTCTCGGAAGCTGAGTCTGCAGTCGATTTGTACACCCAGATACCGAATCGACCGCTTCGACCTGATCTCCTCGTTGCCGACTTGGATCGTCGCGTACTCCAGCTTCTTCCTGCTACTGATGAGAACTGCCTCCGTCTTGTGCGCTGCCAGCTGGAGCCCCACTGAGGCAAGCCACGCACTGATGCGTCGGATTGCACCGTTACAGGACTCCACGACCCTGTCTAGGTGTTTTCCCACTGCCACCAACGCCACGTCGTCCGCGAACCCGACTGTCACCACCTGCTCTGGCATGTACATGCGAAGGAGACCATCGTACATTATGTTCCACAACAATGGACCGAGGATTGACCCCTGTGGAACACCCGCCGAGACGTGGTGTGTCTCAGTACCATCCGACGAGCAGTAGTGGAGGATCCTGCCTTCGAAGTAGCTGCTTAGGATACGAGTGAGATAGTCGGGTACCCTGAATCGTGCCAACGCGTGGAAAATACTGCTCCAATCGGCCGTGTTGAATGCGTTCTGGACATCCAATGTGACGACTAAGCAGTATTTCTTGGCACCACCCTTCCAACGCGAGCCCGCGATAGCACGTGACGCGATGTTGACAACTTCCTCTATGGCGTCCAAGGTAGACCTCGCCTTCCTGAACCCATACTGCCTCGATGAGAGGTTTCCCGCCTGTGCGACTGCCTCTTCAATCCTGCTGACTAAGATCCGCTCAAAGACCTTGCCTGCCGAGTCTAGCAAGCAGATGGGCCTATAAGCAGATACCTCGTCAGCTGATTTGTTCGGCTTGGGAAGAAGTACGAGCCTTTGCTGCTTCCAGATGGAGGGAAATACACTTTCTCTCAGGCATCTGGTATACAGCTCGGCAAACACCTCGGGCTGTAGGTTAAGCGCCAGTTTGAGGGCCCTGTCTGGAACTTTGTCAGGACCTGGGGCCTTGTTTCCTTTGAGCCTTGCTGCTGCCCACAGAACCTCCTCCGGCGTGACGGGTTGAATCGTCACTTGCGCTGAATGTGCCTGTTGGGCACTGACTAACGGCAGTGTGCTGATTCCCTGAGGGAATAGGGACGACACAATGCGTCGTAGCACCACAGGATCATCCGGCACCCAGTACCTGCCTGCGTGAATCTTTTTGACTACCGTCTTGTAGGCCTTACCCCAGGGGTCGTGGTCTACCGAGTCCAGTAATTGTTGGAAACACGCACGCTTGCTCGACTTGATGAGCTTTTTGAGTGCACACCTTTTGAGCTTGTACTGCTGCTGCAACTCAGTAAACTGAGCTGAGTGCCTTGCTCTATGATAGCGCCTCCTCGCCGATATGCATTCACGCCGCGCCGCTGCGATTTCATCGTTCCACCAGAAGATTGGACTCTGCTGGCCACCGAACGATTTCCTCCTTTGCATGCTACGGCTACATGCCTCGATCACCTGCTCCATGACGTGTACTGCTGCTGCCTCTGCTCCTTCTTCCCTGACCGCGTCTGGGAGTGTGCCAAGAGATTCAGCAAACACCTCCACGTTCAAGGTGTCTGTTTTGAAACTTCCAGTGCTGTGTACTGCCGTTCTACTCACGCTCTGCTGGTCCCCAACGGTGAACAAAATGGCCTGGTGATCACTCGCCGTATAATGGTGGCTTACCCTCCATTTGCCCTGGGTAACCAACGAACTGCTCACGAAGGTCAGATCGATGATTGATCCAGCGCCGGCCCTTGAAAACGTGAACTCATTGCCACTGTTTTGAAGCACCAAGTCCAGGGATGCCAAGGATTCAAGCACAATCCGTCCCCTTCGGTTAGTGACTGCGCAACCCCACTCCTCCGCCCACGCGTTAAAATCTCCCGCAACGATGAGGTTACAGCGACCTCTCGCGTCTGCACACAGCTCATCGAGGATGGCTATAAAGTCCTGGACCGGGAGACTGGGTGCCAGATAGCAGCTGTACACCCAATAGCTTCCGATCAGAGCCCTCACAAAGCCATGTCCCGACTTAACCTGCAGAAGAGGTCTTGGAGAGCTGCCACAGCTCCAGAGCGCCGCCTTGCCGCTGGTGTCCGCTGCCCATCCTTCCGAACCTGTGCGATAGGGTTCGCTCAGGATAGCCACGTCCGCCTTTACCTCCCGCACCGTTTGCGACAGCAGATCCTGCGCCGCAATGCAGTGATTGACATTCAGTTGGCACCGGGTGTGAGTGTGCGTGTGTGTGTATTCGCGGCTGGTTGTGCCTCGTGTGTGTGTGTGTGTGCGCGGCTGTTGTTGTGCACCGGGTGTGAGTGTGCGTGTGTGGGTATTCGTGGTTGCACGTGGCCGTGATCTGTGGTTGTTGCTATTGTTGTCGTTTTATTATTTATCATTTATTATTTCAAGTTATTGTGAAATGTTAATTTGTAATATTTGATTTAGTTTTATTTAGTGCGTTTTAATCTCCTGCCCATGAGTAACACTCCATGTTACTCGCCGATCACGTCCGTTCCGTTTCGATGCTCTAGCTCAACTCCCATTTGCCTTTTTTCTCATTAGCATCGCGACCTAATGCTAATACGATTCTGCCGCTCGTCTTATTGCTGGACCCACAGATAAAAGTGCATGCTCTCTTTGTTGTTGTTGCGCGCATGTGTAAGCTGCCCTTTTCGTTCGTAATGTCTGTGTGTAAGTCACAACGGCAAGCGCGCATGCATAAGCTTATCTTGCATATAATCTCGCTCTCTCACTTGTTGTTGTTCTTGTTGAACAGTGAGCGCTTTTGCATACGCGCTTATCTGCATTTAATCTCGCTCTCCCACTGTTGGACAGTGAGCGCGTATGCAAAAACTTATCTGCATTTAATCTCGCTCTCCCACTGTTGGACAGTGAGCGCGTATGCAAAAGCTTATCTTGCATTTAATCTCGCTCTCCCACTGTTGGACAGTGAGCGCGTATGCAAAAGCTTATCTTGCATTCTATTGGTTCAACTTTTAAGATGAGCTCTTCTGTATTCGTGGGCAGCCGTTGCTTATCTCTGTTCGAAGCTGCCGAGTGTTGGCCCCGATAGCGGGTTTCCCGCTGCTTGCCCTGAAGCGCGTAGCTTGTTTTAAGCTAACTATACTACTATGTAAAAAATAATAATTCTACATTGCCGGTTCCATGCCCTTTGTATTTAGTTTATGTAAGGAGGATTTGACTCCTTACAACGTATGCTAGTGCATACGGCTGGTATGGGATGCCAAGGTTAATGGCGTGTCGTTGAACGATGTGCTGCTCAAACGACCAGATGTGCTAACTTTCCAAGTAGGCATCCTACTACGCCGGCAATCACCAGAGACGAATGTGACGCAGGCTATGACCCAATGAGCTTCCTGATTACCTGCCTAAGCCAACTACAAGGTAGGCCATTAAAATTGGAAGCATCAGGCATTCCTGTAACATTTGACAAATGTGACAAATGCGACAAATGTCATACTGTGTTAGAAATTTTAACCATAGAAGAATACATTCCAAAAGAACGTGCTGAAATTGTTCAGCTTTTTATTCAAAATAACTTCTCAATTGTGAAAACCAAGCGTGCGTTTCGTGCAAAAAATAAAGTTAAAAGTGCTATCGGTAACAACACCACTGTTAATAATGCCAATCACTCATCCAGACAACGAACAAGACGTTCCGAGGAAAATATTTATGCCGTACGAGCCAGTGTTTAGGCTAATCCAAAAACGTCGAGTTAATGCCGTTCTCAGGAGCTTGGAATCGCTCGGACCACACTCCGACGCATAATTAATAAAGATGTGAAGATACAAAATCCAAATGACACATAAATTAAACCCAGCTGACTATCCGCATCGTATGGATTATGCCAAATGGTGCATTGAAATGGCTGTGAACCAACCAGACTTTTGGCGAAAAATCAACATGTCCGACGAGGCACATTTCACGTTAAATGCGTTAAATGTTTGCATAAACAAACAAAATTATCGATTCTATGCCACTGAAAACCCTCAATTTATTGAGGAAGTGCCGATATATGACCAAAAAGTCACAGTTGTGTGTGGTTTTTGTGCGAATATGATCCTCGGTCCGTTTTTTACCAAACCAATCGTGAAGTCACCACAACCGTCAATGGCGATCGTTATCGAGCCATGATAACCGATTTTGTGATCCCAATTGTTCGTGAATATGGCTTGAATGACTTCTGGTATCATTAGGATGGCGCTACATGCCATATAGCACAACAAAGAATCGATTTATTGCGGCCATTGTTCTCCGGACGACTCATATCGAAAGTAGGCGATTTAATTGGCCACCGAGGTCACCAAATTTGACGCCGCAAGACCTTTTTGTAGGGCTATTTGAAATCCAAGGTAAACGTTAGTAAGCCAAGGACACAATTCGCAGCCATAGCTAATGGCGGCCATTTATACGATATCACTTTCAAAAACTAATTCAAATATTTTTTCGAAAATTATATTTTTTCGAAAATTGTTATCTTCATTTTTTTTTTCAACCTTAAGCAGTGTAAGAAGCTCACCGATTTCTATGAATTCGACTCGTTTGAATCAAGAACTGGATAGTGGAAATAATACGGCCAAAGGCATCGCCACTTACCGTGAGGACCAGGAAAAGGACTTAGGTATTTGGTGGCTACCGAAACGGGATCTACTGACCTTTGGTATAAAAGCGGAGTTGGTTGTAAATGCAGGCTGTACTTAGTCAACCAAGCACCGAGTACTAAACGTCGGGTTGTCGATACTTGACTCAGTCGGTCTTCTCGGAGCCCAAATCATACTGCATGATATCTGGTGATCCGGAGTCAGCTGGGATAAGGCGCACACTAGCGATAACGAAGACGATTGGAAACATTTGCTTAAAATAGTATCGAAACTGAACGACTCGCAGACAACTAGGTGTATGCTTTGTAAGTTCGCAATCGCAGATGTTATCTTTTTGCGTGCGGAAGTAGCTGGTACTATATGCTGCTCACTGATCGCTTTAAAAACACGAGTTACACCCTTAAAACCTTTTTCTATACGCCCTATGGAGTTGATGGCCGCAATTTTGTGCCTTCGGCTGGCCAGGAGCATCAAGGCCGAGCTGTCAAAGCAGACTTATCAGCGTAACTTCTGGACTAACTCAAAAGATCTACTTTAGTGGATACGAACAAGTGGCTACAGTTTGTAGCTCTACGAATTGGAAAAATTTTAGAGGGATCCGGGATGGAGACCTGGCGTCGTGAGCCTTCAGCACAAAACGTAGCTGACAAAGGTACTAAATGGATAAAGACGCCAGACATCAGTGGATCAATATGGTGTATTATCGGACCAGATTTTCCGTGTCTGGACGAGATACAATGGCCAATAACCAATATGGCAATTAAGCATTATGATATCGACTTGCTACATTATACTTAAGGTTCTGCGCATATATAAACCATACCATGATACACTTGCGAGTCGATAGTCAGATATATAGCTAGTAGATCTTCTGCTAGTGTATCGGTTACCAAATTTAACTTCTCTACTCCTAGAGAAATCTCTTCTTTCAAAATTAACGTATCTTCTGATTTCTTTAACACTATATGTGACTCTAATTTCTGGCCTCCACACATGATTGTTCATGAGTTTAGGCCAAAGAAACGAGCGCATCCTTCTCCTGTAGTTCTTCCTACTAACATTGCAAAAAACTAATACTAACGTATCAGAATGTTAGAGGACTTAATACTAAACTTAATAAGCTTTATGTAGATAGCTTTTCGTTTGATACTAACATTATTATCTTTACTGAAATAAATACACATCTTTTAGATGCGATCGTTTGTCGCGTATAGGAGGTGGTGTGCTTATTGCCGTAGACTCTGATCTTCTATCAGAATCTATTTTATCTCCTTGCCTAACTAATATTGAATTTATTGCCGTTAAAATTATATATAAAAATACTTGTATATATATAACGTGCTCTTACATTCCGCCACAGTCCGATTTGTCTGTATACCTGGAGCATATTTCTGCTATTGAGTCCATTTCGTCACTACTTTCTAGTAGTGATTTCCTCTTTGTATTTGGTGACTTTAATTTGCCGGATGTGGTATGGTCTGATTCTCCAAATGTTTCGATGCCAACCACATCTCACGAATTTATCGATTCGCTTTTAGAGATGTCTCTCTCTCAAATTAATCCGGTTCGAAACTGTAATGGTCGTCTACTTGACCTTATTTTTGCATCGGATCCTTTCTCTAGTTCTGTAATACAAACATGTCCTTTAGTTGTCCCCGAAGACCCCTATCATCCTACATTAGACTTAGTTTTTGAACTGCCTACATGTGAGCATATTTGTTCTATTAACCCTGTCGTTAAATCACGCTGTTTTCGTAAAACAGATTTTGTAAAACTTAATTCATTACTTTTAGAAACAAACTGGTCGCAACTGTACTCTTGTACTAACATTAACAGTGCTACTTCAATCTTTTATAATATTATAAAATCACATTTTGACCAATGCGTTCCAGATGAGCTACCCAGGAGAACTAATACACCTCCTTGGTTCTCTAAGGAATTAGCAATGCTTAAAAATGTGAAGACTAGATATTATAAAAGATTTAAGAGTTCGAATAATCCTTCTGATTTTTCTCGTTATGTTATAGCCAGAACAAATTTTGTTGTTTGTAATTCGCGTTGTTACAATAACTACCTTATTCGTTGTCGTTTGCAATTTGCTCAGAATCCTAGGCAGTTCTACAACTTTGTCAATACTAAACGAAAAACTTCCTTACTGCCCTCATCTGTTTCTTATGAAGACATGAAAGCAAATACTGATCAGGCTTCAGCCGATCTTTTTGCAGAATTCTTCCAAACTACTTATTCATCTTCTAACTTTCTGCCTAATTCCCCTTATCCGTATACCTTGCCGAAATCTAACTGCATTTTTAGTCCTGTGATCCTGGAAAGTTCGTTACTTAACGAACTTAACTTAATCAAGCCAAGTTATTCACCAGGCCCAGATGGAGTACCAGGATGTGTACTTAGGTACTGTGCTGATTCTCTATGTAAGCCCTTGCTTAAATTATTTGAATTGTCTGTTAACTCGTGCTCTTTTCCAACCATTTGGAAGGAATCATTTATAATTCCTCTTCACAAAAATGGTTCAAAGTCTGATGTTAAAAACTATAGGGGTATTTCCAAATTATCCGCGATGCCTAAAGTGTTTGAGAAGCTAATAACATCTCAACTACAACACTCATGTAGCTCTATCATTGCACCCTGCCAACATGGTTTTGTGAAATCGAAATCTACTACCACTAACTTACTTGAGCTTACCTCCCTTGTTATTAAAGGTTTTCAGAACAAAAAGCAGACTGATGTAATTTACACAGATTTCAGCAAGGCTTTCGATTCCGTTAACCACTATCTCTTGCTTAAAAAACTTAGTACTATCGGATTTCCACACAGCCTTCTTATGTGGATTTCCGAATATCTTTCTTGTAGAACCCAAAAAGTTCTTTTTAAATCCTCACTGTCTAAGCCTGTCTTTGTTACCTCTGGTGTACCCCAGGGTAGCCACCTTGGGCCTTTACTTTTTAATTTATTCATTAACGATCTCCCGTCTATTTTCCTTCACTCCTATGTACTAATGTACGCCGATGATGTGAAGCTGTGCTTATCTTATAATGACAACAACTGTCCGTATTTATTGCAATCGGACCTGGATTTGTTTTTTGCTTGGTGTAAATGCAACTTGTTGTTTCTGAATTGCTCTAAATGTAAGGTTATGTCATTCTATAGAAGCACGCCTCACACATTTAATTACATGCTCGACCGTGTTTCTCTTGAGAGATTAGACTGTGTCACCGATTTGGGAATTCTTCTCGATCATAGATTAAAATTTGACAAACATATCGCGCTTACAGTCAACAAGGCGACTCAATCTCTTGGATTTATCAAACGATGGTCTAAGGAATTCGACGACCCTTATACGACTAAGCTGCTATATACTTCACTTGTTCGGCCTATTCTGGAATACGGATCTTGTGTGTGGTCTCCTCAATATTCGGTACACCAAGACAGAATTGAGTCTGTTCAAAAGAAGTTTCTTCTTTTTGCTCTTCGCGGCTTTAACTGGGTTCCAGGTACTGATTTGCCTTCATACCACAGTAGATTGCAATTAATTAACCTCCCATCTCTTACTAACCGTCGCATGATGCTGGGAGTTCTGTTTTTACATAAATTAATAATTGGCAAAATTGACTCATCTCTGCTTTTGAGCCAAATTAACTTTTCTGTACCTTTGAGACGTACTCGTAACTTTACACCGATTTCTCTAAATACTTGTAATACTAACTACTCTCTGCATGAACCTTTTCGAGTTCTCTGTGTTGACTATAACAGACTATTCCGAGTCTTCAACTCAGAGTCCTCTTTTGATATGATTAAGAACCATATCCTTAACTTTTTAGCACGTAGTAACTTGCACTAATTTTCATTACTAATCAGTGATCTGATTGGGTTTTTCTGGGTTTTTCCCAATCCTCGCAATAAATGTTGGATCATTTAATATTCTTATTTTGAACACCCCAGATATTAAATTAAATTTTTTACTTAAATATTTCATTTTTTAAATTTAAAATATATTTTTTAAGTTTTAATTTATATTAAAAATTGTAATTTTCTGGTCGACTGCTAATAGTTGACATTAAATAAATAAAATAAAAAAAAATAAAAAAAAAAAAAAAATGAGTAAGCGGTTGCGCGGCATAAAAACGCGTACTAGACCATGCGAATGGCCACTCCACAGACTATTGCAACTATTAAACGGGATTAGCAGTACACCGTATTTTACAACGGTAATCGGCAATTGCATTCTTCCCTTTTATTTTCCATCTCGTTCGCACCTATACGCACGGTATCAGCTTCCAGGCTCCAGCTGTGCGATTGAGTTGTGATTGTGGCTGGCCGCGCCAATGCCAAAAAGAAGATCAACAAAATAAAAAGTGAAGAAACTAAAGCGCGGGCAAATCACAGTTGTATGTAATTAAGAAGACAAATTTGAAGTTGTACTAATTTACTTTAGCGAATTTTTTATATACGTGAGGTGGGCGCTTCGCCACAGTCAGCCGAGCGGTGCAGATCTTTATTTAGACGGTTGACGTGAACTGTCCTAGTCATCCTTTTGCCGGGCAGATGCACCTCATAGACTAAATCCTAGTGGCGGCGGCGTAAATTCGACCTGATGTAATCGAATATCGAACCGTGCCTTGTTCGTTGCGGCAGCAGCTATGAGATGTTGGCGCACCGTCTGGTGAGTCTTACGGAGGTCTTCCTGTAGTTGGCTCGCGAACGTTGGGTAATTTTTCGCATCCGGGGATAGTCGGCCGTACAACAGTTCATCCGGTAAGCGCAGTTCACGTCCGAGCAGCAGTCTAGATGGGGAAAACCTGGTTGCCTCATGTGAAACGGAGCGACACTTAGTCCACAGGTCTAAAGGTAACTGACGATCCCAGTCACGTTGGTCCGAAGCAATGAATTTGGTAATCTAGGTAATCTACAATAGTAGCATGCGGTTTTCAACCATCCCGTCCGACTGGGGATACAACGGAGTAGTGCGTGTCTTCTCTACTTCGTGGACTTGTGGACTCGTCCAGAATACTTCCGATTAAAAATTCCGACCGTGATCGGAGTGGACTGTGAACGGTATGCCAAAACGGCTTAAGATCTCATGCACACACGCTCTTGCCACTGTTTCCGAGCTCTGATCCGGAATCGCGATATATTCTGGCCATTTAATGAAGTATCACATGACAACAGCAATGTACCGATTGTCGTGAGATTTAGATGGCAGAGGGCCCACAATATCGAAGGCCAACCGTTCAAAAGGGCGCCGATGTAACTGGCTTGTAGCCAACCGACGGTGCGGCGATTGGCGATTCGATTATTACAGGCTTGACACAATGCGCACCAGATAGCAACGTCCGCGATTTGTCCCACCCAATAGTAGCGCTATTTCAGTTTACCCAGCGTCTTCTTCACTCTGGAATGTCCATTGGTAGAGATATTATGCACACTGCGGGTAATTTCTTCCTATAGGTTGCGCGGAGCTATAGCTACCGATCTATCTTCTCTGTTCCTTGTTTTGAATAGGCTTTCATCCACGTGAAGGCGATCGAACGAGTGCCGATAGGCTTTCGTCTCGGGACTGTCGTGCCAGATTGCGGCTTTGGGAGGCCGATCTCAGGTTTTAATTCACTCGAAGATCGGGGCCAGCGTAGGATCGGCCATTTGCCGCTGGGCGTAATCCATTGCCTCGATTTGCATGTACATGACACCTAGCTGACGATCAGCTGACCGTTTGCTTCGGCCTTTGCTCCTCTTGTTTTCGAGAGATGTACAGGTACTTCAGAGAAGCGTGATCAGTTCGGGGCAGGAATCTCTGTCCGAAAAGGTAGTGGTGAATATGTTTGCACACTAGCACGACTGCCAGTAGTTCGCTCCTGGTAACGCATTAGTTCCGTTCGGCTGCGCTAAACGTTTTGCTGTAGTACGCTATCACTCGTTCCTGGCCGTTCATGTTTTAGACTCAGTACGGCTTGAGCTGCGTGGTTAGACGCATTCTTGTCTAAAATGAAATAGCATTCTTATCTGACAACATCAAAATGGGCATGTCGTTCGTCTAAAATAAAATGGCCTCTCGGAATATGTAAACGTACAGAGCGGGCGTCTGAGTAAGCTTCGTATTTAACACATCGAAACGCCTGGGCGGCCGGGGACCAGTCGAAAAAGATAAAAAACAGTCAGACTGGAACGGTCTATATCGTCACTTTGTGCGGAGAACAACGTGCTTGTATTCGTGGAGGAGCTGCAACAGCTATGGTGCGCGTTTCTGCGACCAAGGCTTTGGGTTGCAACGCATCCCAATCCAGAACGCTGGATACGCAGTCCTTCGATTCGGTGGAAGACAGCACTTCTACCGGTTCCAATTGACCCGGGATAGAGAATGGTGCTAGTTCGCATGTCTGGGTGCCGTTACTTAGTATGGCCGAACTCACTAGTGGTGTCCACTAGGGAGCTTCCCAGAATTAAGTCGGTTGGGAGCTGGGAGAGGAGTCCTCGTTCCAGTATAAATTTGGTCAGACAATCCTGTGATGAAAATCTGATCCTGATATGAGCGTGGCTGCGTGGTGGAATACTCACCGAAGTCGTGGAGTATACCAAGCTAGGCCAAGCTGGGTAGTACGAAATCCATACCCAAAAGCGTCGAAATGTTGCCTTCTACTGGAAATAATTCGTGCTTGAGAACTCGGCCGACTATAGTCAATCGTGTTACGGGTTCTCCAGTGGCTACAAATTCTTCGGTGGATGGGCCATGCAATATTAACTGAAAGGATTGACGGGTAACTGGTCCGGAAGGTTTCGACGGCTTAGCTGTGACAACTGCACCATTATCGACGATTAGACGGACTGGCTTTTTATTCACCATTATGTAGCAATGTATGCTCCGGGTAGTCTGTACAGTGATGTTGTACTCAGCTGCGGTTGGTTCGGTATATGACATCACAGAATCCGTGTCCATAGTTCCATTCCCGGTAGTCGGTGGGGCCGAGTTCTCTTGTGCAGCTAGAGGCCTATCGAACAGCTGAGAAAGGACGGTGACAAACTCGTCTGAGACGCGCTTACTGCTGGTGAGACCTAGCGGATCACACGTTGTCTCCTCGCTCTCTTAATCCACCACCGGCAGCTTCAACAAGTGGCCAGTGAATGGCGCAAATACAGGCGGTGCACCGATGCAGTATCCCGGTCGGCGATCCCTGGTAGCGTTGACCGTGTCTGACGGAGCATTAGATCCAAAAGCAGATTGTTCGGATAGCGGCGAGATTAACAGTGTACCCGGCATGCCGTTGGAGAGACAGATTATAGCTTGTTGGGTAGCGAGATCGGTGAAGTGGTGTGTAGAGTTGAAATCCGTGTTGCGGTTCGATGAGGATTAGGGCCATTGGGAATGGAAACCGATCTCCGCCCCCGGAGACGGGCTGTTTTTAGTTTCCCGCGTACTCCAAAGAATGGAGAACGCTGATAGCCTCAGCTCTGGCGGCGCCGGTTGATCCTCGAACGGTATTGCTGGCTCTGCGTTCAGAGCACTGAGCATAGACGTGAAAACTAAATAAGTTTGATTTTGCTGTTTTATATCCCACAGTCTAAGGCATAACAAAGTCAAAAAGAACAGCAATATAACTGGCTGCAACGCCTTATTGCACTCTGGTGCTACAGGACAGGAGCAACGGAATGCTAGTGGATTGAAGCAGCAGCCACGCTGGACAGCCGGACGAATTTTCAGCTATACATAACGACCAAGATGAAGCAAAGACATTGATTCCGTTACATTCCCATAACTCTATACGCCAGGGATCGGTGTGCGCACACATACGCCCTGATTGACGTAGGCGCAGCCTGTACTCTGATGGAAGAAGAACTGGCAAGGGAGCTGGATATAGATGGCCCGGAAAGTGAACTGTGTCTGAGATGGACTGGTGACGTGAGTCGCACGGAGCCAAACTCCAAGTCAGTGGTCCTGAGGGTATCTGCAAAGAAGCGAACTACACCACAGTATGTACTTAAAGGCGTGCACACAGTAGCACGTCTGGAGCTGCCCGTACATACAATCTATCAACGAGGAATAAATACGTACTTGCAGTCATCTCCAGGGCTTCATTTTTTTACTGTACAACGACGTGTGAGCACAGATCATAACTAGAATATCTAAGGGTGACAGTACTGTTGGAGATGCGAGAAGCGGAAGGAGATGACCTTATTGATATGCGCAGCCGTTTAAGCTGATCGGTGTACGGACGGCGCAGTGCTGAAATATCCCCAATGGCTAGATTGTTACACGTATGCCAGTGCAGCGATGCAAACAGTACGCAAACTGGACCAATCCATGAAGAAATTTTTTTTTTAATCTATCGGCGTGAGCGCGTCTGATATCAGCGGATCAACACGGTGGTTTACCGGACCAGCCTCTCTGTATCTGGACGAGATGCAGTGGTCACTCACCAAAATGGCAAACAAGCACGATGAAATCGACTTGCTACATTATGGTCAGACGTCCACGCATTTATCAACCTTACCATGCATGACCTGATCCGCACCAATTTAGTAAACTAGAACGGTTGCGATCGGCACAACGACGTGTACTGGACTATTTACGAGCCATGTGCAAGAAAGAGTCAGTTCACGGTCCCTTGCAGTTAACGTGACGAGGAAGCAGACTCGTATTTATACTAGTTTTTCAGGAAGCAGAGCTCTACGGAGAAATCTGCTGCCGTAGATCTGCGGTGTGTACAATCACAAGAGCTTATTGCACAAGTGCTTCCCCTACTTTGACGAGATGGGGATTCTAAGAATCAAAGGACGAATTGATGCACTAGAAGGCGTCGAAATCAACGTGAAGCGCCCTATTTTCCTACAAAGACGACACCGTGTAACATATCTGATAGTAGAATTTTTTCACAGCCGATATCACCACCTACACAGCAAAATTGTCGTTAATGAGGTACACCAACAGATACTAACTTAAGGGTCTGCGAGCATTGGTGAGAAATATTGCGAAGGACTGCTCCACGTGCCAAATACGGCGCGCACAACCAACGCCAGCAGAGATGGGAGAGCTAAGTGTAGAGCGACTGCAAACGCTGCCCTTACGTACACGGGCGTAGAATATTTTAGTCCAATTGAGAGAAGAGATTGAGTGTGTTCTTTATATGCCTTACAACCCGAGCCGTCTTTAGAGATTGCACTGTCACTGTCCACTGATTTATTTTTATGTATTCTGAAAGGATATGTCGCCTGACGCGGCGTATCAAGGCGTATGTTTTTCGACATCGCAGCCAAATTTCGGGCCGCCAGTCAAGTTCTAAAGGAGCGCATAGCAGCAGTTTCAATTAAGCGATAATACGCAACCTTGGAGTTCAACTTTATTCTACCCAGTTCCCCACATACGTTCCAGTTCCAGTTCCACAAATACAACGGTAATCGCAATTATATTTTCCCCTTTTATTTTCTCGTTCGCACCTATAAGAACGGTTGCAGCTTCCAGGCTTCAGCATTATCAACACTATCCATAAAAAAAAAAACAAAAACCTAGTTATACTAAATAAATTAAATTATTATTTATATATTGTAAATTCATTGCACCTTTCAAAATCAAATATCATTTTCTTCAATGAATTTGTAAGTAAAGCTAACAGTTCCATTAAAAATTTGAAGTTTTAAAGTCATGAAGTTTCCAAATTTTATGTTTTCTTTATAAATACGCCTGACTAATGTTCCCCAGATATTTATAAATATTACGATTTACATCGGGTATGGAAGTTCTATCGAAAATTCTTTATAAAAGTATTTGTCTGCCGAATGCTAGCACTGTTTTGAATATTCCTATTTTGACTTTTAAAAGGTAGTTGAATTGTAGCATGCTCAGATCATGATGCGGTAGAATTGGGCACTTCCTTATTAACACATCTTCAGATCTCATCATCGAGCTAGTGAGATTTGTATTTCACTTCTTGTTTCTTTCACATCACCAATACCTTGTCAACAAGTATCTCGTTGAGCTTTCGTAAAGATAATTATTCCTTACTTACTGAACGTAACTGACGTTGAAAAGATTCATATCTAATCCAGTTCATACAAAAAGTAGCAAATCTGATATTTCAAACTACAGAGGAATTGCAAAGTTATCTGAAATTCCTAAATTGCTTGCAAAATTTATGTTTCTACCTTACAGCATTGCTATAAATCTATTATTTCACCTGCCTAACATGTTTTTGTACAGGGACGTTCCAAGGTGACCAGCTTGCTGGAATTTACCACTTATGTATTCCTCCTTTTTTCTTAATGATTTACCCTCCATCTTTCTCATTTCCATTGTCTCATTTATGCACATGATGTTAAGCTTATCTGTTCATACACAGGTCTCACTAAAAACTACTTGCAAGAAGATTTGAGTGCTTTGCAACGCTGGTGTTTGACTAATCAGATTTATCTTCACTGTGAAAAATTTATGATTATGACATTTAATCGTGCTTGACCCTATTAAGGCTCCTATACGATTGACAATATACCATTGCAATGCATATCCACGGTAAAACACTAAGTCTTATTTGACTGCAAATTAAATTTTAATTTGCATATCTCTACCATCACAAATGAAGGCAAAGAAATTCAATTCTCCTTTTACCACAAAAATCCTATATGTATCTCTTGTTCGGCCGATCCTGGAATACTGTTCGTGCGTGTGGTGCCCACAGTATAGTGCCACCTAGGATCGAATTGAACCCGTTGAAAAGCAATTTGTGCTGTTCGTTTTACATGGACTAAACTGGGACCCCAATCTTCGTCTACCGTCATACTCCAGAAGGCTTATTTTTCTTTACTTCCACCATTAATAAATCGTAGAAAAATTCTTGTTGTTGTTTTTCTATTGGGTGTACCAATTAAAGAGGTCCGTTCGTTCACGATCCGGTGCAAAAATCCCGTCCTTTGATGTCTTTCGAGAAGCAGTTCCGAAGTGAAAGAAAAAGTGAAGAATCGAATGGTCTCGGTCTACGAACGCCCAGCGCGGAGGCTGTCAATTGTACTCCGCAATTGAACGTATCCTCTTGGCTATTTTAAGATTATAACTGTTTCCTAAACACCCTTGGCTTTCAAGAGAGTTAATCTGATAAGGATGAAAATTCAAATTGAAATTCGTCCGCATTTAACTGCCGCTCCCTGTATACTTAGAAATATATTTTATTAATTTAATTTTGTAAACACCTTTTATTTTTTTAATTTTTTTTGTAGTGGACTGCTGTAGTTGACTCAAAACAAAAAAAGAGTATCTGAAAAAAAATTATGCGCATTTTTCAGCAGTTAGTTTATATTGACTTTTGTCCACTACTGCGATATCTGCCATATTTTGTACGATTTGTTAGAAAATTTCACGCGATATTTGGCTTATAAAAAATATCATTTTTCGAAAGCCGAGAACGGAACCCTTTTCTTCCTCTAGAAGTAAAGTAGAGCAATCCTTTTCTTCTTTATTTGTTAAAAGTATTATTAAAAATAATAGAAATCACAAAAAATAAATAACCTTCACCGACAGTGTAAGTTTTTGTAATGTATCCTATAATTGTGATACAGCTGCAACAATACCAATTGCTGTGCTTTACGAAAAACTGTTTAGAGCAATGACAAAGGTTAAATTCTTGGGGTCTACGCTTTGTTCTATGGCTGTTTGTTTTTATCGTTAAAATATTTTTACCCTCCAAAATTTTGCAAACGTTGAAATTAAAGTTTTTAAAGTGTTCTTTTATTGTAATACGAGTCTTACTTGCACAAAGAGATAATAGTTTTCAGCAAAGGCCTTGTAAAGTTAAATTCTCTAAAAAACACTTCCCTTACTTAAAATTATTATTTTATATAAATATTAAATTTAATTTCAAGTCGACTAGTGTCAGTTGAATAAAAAATAATAATTTTACCATAAAAGAGAATTTAATTCATAAAAAATGAATAAGTAATAATTTATAAATATAAAATGTTGAAAGTCTGGAGGTTCTATGAAATATTGTTCGAATTTGTCAAACAAACAGATTTAATTGTAATGTAAACATGGTTGCCATAACATTTAATATTTGGCTAAGCGTTTCTAAATTGTTACCTTTATAATTATTTATACGTTAATTTCAAATAAATCTTGTCAAAGTAGCAAACTTTTCACGAAAAACTGCTTTATGCTTATTGCCGCTTAGGCATTTGCTCCGATTGCATATATTCCACGAAAATGTCGACACTGTTATGCTTTTCTCGGATAAAGTGTTAAAGAACGTCAATATGTTCTGAGCGACGATGGAACCCAAGCCTTAAACCCAAAACTAAAAGTTGTGCACTTTGGTTGTCTTTGAAAATGCGCACAGATTTACATTTCAATTTCAATTTATTCACTTAAAATTTAATATTGATATGTATATGTGCGATTTGCATTATCTTAATGACAGAGCTCAGACCGAATTATTATATTATACTATTACTATGGGATTCATTTGATTGTAATCACCTATTTCTACAATTTATCAATTCTGTCTTTTACGAGATCCACTTTTGCGTTTTAGTGTAGCTCTAACGAGGAGAAATGCCAGGGCAGATTGCCAATAATTTGTAATATTTTGTTCTCACTGACTTGTTATTTATTAGGGTGGCACCTTGCAACGTCTGACCACACAGGGACCATAGAATTTAATGGCTTAAAAAATTGATCTAAATAGGAACATTTTGTTCTCTGAGCTTAGGCGGGAGTTATTACTAACGAATGGATATAGCGTACGCGTTAATATATAATATTAATTTTTAACTTAACAGATTGGATGTGATCTTAAATGTAAGTTTTGTGTCTAACACAAAGCCTAAGTACTTCACTTTGTTTTCCATAGGACATCGATAAGACTTAGCTTAATATGGCTAGTTGGGAGGTAGATATTCTTACGCTTCCTAGAGAAAAATATTGATTGGGTCTTGTTCGCGCTTACTAATATTTTTCATTTGGAAAAATACGAAATTAGTATATTAAAGGATGCCTGGAGATTGGCAATAATGTCTGAAGCCAGTGTACCAGAGCAGTGTACCGGTATTGTCTGCAAATATGGATGTAGTACATCCATTCAATGTTGGGATATCTGAGGTACATATATTATATAAAATAGGTGAAAGATAGCGCTTTTGATTAAGCTTGCCAATATGGACTTCAAAAGACCGATTCGTAGGGAAACTGATAATTATTCTTTTAAGCTCAAGCGGGAGGTCAAGAAGGTTCATTTTATCCATCGAGCCATCGTGCCAGGCCGAATCAAACGCTGCTTTAATGTCCAGTAGAACCATGCCAGTAGATTTAGATTTTTGAAAATTGGTTTTAACAATTGTGTTTATTCTAGAAAGTGGTTGCAAAGTGCTGTGCTCCCTGCAAGATCCGAATTGTTGGGGTGGTAGCATAGCGGCACCGTCTGTGAAGTCTAAGAGTTTTTCTTTCTTTTCTAGTAAGTAGAGATTTCCGGGGGCTTATTTTTTTTTATGGGTATAATTTTTGCTAGCTTCCATATTTCAGGAAAATAACAGAGTCGGAGGTATTCATTTATAAATTTTGTATGGAATTGTATTCCCTTTCGAGGTAGGGCTTTGAGACATACGTTCTCAACATCGTCTAGGCCCGGGAATTTAATTCTTAAGCTTCTTAATGATTGAAGAGAACGCGGATACGTTTTTGTAGCTAGAATCTTCCGGAAAAAACACGGTGAGTTGAATTAAAGTTTTTGAATGTTTGTTTGTTTCTTCTTTATAACTTTTGGTAGCTTCCAAAAGAGAGAAGATCTTTTGTCCAGATATGCGAGAAGATTGTTCCAAGATTCATTTCTGAATACTACCTAATAACTTAATTGAATTGTATTATGAGGTTGTCAATATCGTCTATAGTACGAGCTGTAATGGAATCGGAGCTTGGTAACATCGCGTCGATAATTTTTCCAAATTTGATCTAGTTACCATTCTTTAAGGCATAACGAAAAGAGTTAACAGTACTGTGGTGGATGCTACAGTGTCTTATTGTTTGTCATGGCGTAGGAAAAATTCTCAAATTTTCCCGACATGTAGCTACAGGTTGTTTTGTAGTCATGCATTTCCATGCAATAAAGCTTCATTTCGATTGACACTTTCTTAATTGAATATTGGTGCATTTATTTTGGAGTGTGTTTCAAACGTCCGTTTGTCTGTTTTTAATTTGTAGGGCTTCTAGCGCCAGAAGTGATAGTATTTGTATAGTATAGTATTTCCCGGCTTAATTATTGCCGCCTCTACATATGTTTGTGAATTTCCTGTCGTTTTTTTGATGGTTTCATTCTAAAAATACACCACACGTTCCTTTTAAATAATTAGTATTGTAGCATTACTCAGGGTAATATTGCCGCCGAAGTTGTTTAGTATCACCAAACTGTTTCCGATCTTTTCTATTGTCTGGATGTTTTCAGCATTTCTTTAAATACATATCGATTTTGTTTTCCTTATACTAGCTAAGAAATAAATATTGATTTTCTTAGATCGGTAGTTTTTAGTTTGTATATATTGTACAATATATATATATATTTTATAGGATGACTGATTTTACAGTCTTTTGGTGGTTTTAATTCAGTGTTTGGAATACAAAATTGTGTGTTATTGAATTATTACTTATTACAGGTTTTATTAATACATTTTCGTCATTTGTCGGTTCTAATTCAGCGATTTTAACAATTTAGATCATTATGGTTTAATTATGTTGAACTGATACATCAACGAATTCTAACATTTCTTCAAAAGACAGATTAGTCAAATTGTTTTTCTGGAAAATGGTTAATATTTCTCTTACTTCTGTAGCATTGAGGAGTAGGATATTTATATGTTTAGTTTTGCCCATTAGATGGCATATTTATTTATTTTTTAAATTATTTATTTATTTATTGATTTATTTATTTACTTATTTACTTATTTATTTATTAATTTATTAATTTATTAATTTATTAATTTATTAATAAATTTTTTAAATTTTAAAATTACAATAGGAATTCAAGTTTAAATAAAATATTACAAGTTAAAAATTTAAATATACATTTTTGGAATAAAAATATAAGTAAAATTTATTTAATTTAAACATTTGAACATTTGTTGTAAGAATTGGGGAAAACTCAATAAAACCCAATCAGATAAGTCTTAGTATAGAATATAGGAGTATTACAATATTGACGTTATACTATTACTTACATTTATTACATACCATTAGGAGCAATATTATATGGAAACATAGTATATTGAAGTATTAATGTATAAGAGAATTAGTAAATAGGGCTTACACTGTTATTAATTAAAATACTGTTAGAAGTAATAGTATATAAAAGTAGCAGTATAATGAAAAAATATAAGGTTATAAAAAAATGTAAGATATATTGTACATTACTTCAATAGAAAAGAGGTTAATTGTTTCTACTAAGATAGAGGAAAAGAGAAGATTTTAAAGAAGAAAGAGAAGATGCATTTGAGAGCACGTTGTATAGATTATTATAATTAACACATTAAGCGTCCTAAGAGCTACGTAAAGCGTTATCTGTTGTGCGTATAGGAATCGACAATAGGTTATAATTACTAGTACATCGACGAGGAATCAGAAAAAAATATAACGACCGAAAAGGAAAGAAGAGTCTCTCAATTTATATAGAAAAACAGCACTAAGAGTTTTTCTTCGATTAATTAGTGAAGGAAGATTTAGAAGAAGAAGCCTACTGGAGAATGACGGTAGACGAAGATTGGGGTCCCATTTTAGTCTACTTAAAACGAACAGCACAAAGTGCTTTTGAACGGATTCAATTTGATCCTGGTTGGCACTTTACTCTGGGCACCAGGGAGTACGTTCATTGTATGTTTTTTTTTAATTCTCAATAATTCTATTTCTAGTTGTACTAAACCTGTTAGATGTATTATTTTTGTAGATGATGTTTGTATATTTCCTCTCCCTGTACAGATGTTTGTACTGTGTGCATCGGTATAATTTGTGACGTCCATGGTTGCCAAGACTAAGGGCACACTTTGTTTTAATAATAGAATCCTGGAATGATAAATTACTATGTTAAACGTAGTGTTTTTAGGGGTATGGGCCTGATGAATACCCACAATACTATTATTATTATTTTTTTTTTTTGTATTATTATTATTTTATTACTTAATATACAAACATAGTACAATAGTTTATATAATTTACATGAGTGCCAGCTGCAGGTCCTTCGACTCGTTTAAGAAAATTAAACTATTTACATTTGTGCAAGAAGGACATAATTTTAAAAATTTCATTATGTTGTTTATGTTGTTATTTGTTGGATTAGTTAGAAATTTGGATGGATGGGAACTTTTTTTTTTCTTGTCTTTTGTGCATATTATAGCATTTTATAGCATATTAAATGGCTAGTAATATGGAAATTACTTCAGCTGTAAATATGTAGTAGTGTTATGGCAGATGGTCCCATGCGATCAGGGAGCCAAGTTGGTAACCTATTGTAAACGATGTATTGGTTTCGGAATTGGAACCATCGGGCTAGAGTTTTTTCTTCAGTTTGGGTAGTTGGCGATCTCCTCTGCCAAGTGCCTGCGAAAACAGGCACTGGTGTGGACGTTTTACACCATTTGTGGAGACCCGAGTTTATTGTTGTATCCTTCAGGATCCATGGTGGTGAAGGGCTAATCTTGTCGTTTGTTGAATTCAATGAATCATCGGATGGTGGACATAATCTTGTAGAATTGTCTGGTAGTCTTTTCTGATCACGGTGTTTGTGGAGCACAATGTTTTTGGTAAAAGTTTAAACGTAGTTTGGTGGACTCGTGTTGGAATATCCGGGAAGCCAGCTTCAGCTAATAAACACTTGATTGGAGTACTTGGGTAGGCATCCGTGCATTTATTTATTTTTATTTATTTATTTATTGTCAACTACAAATATTAACAGTCGACCAAAATTTGAGAGAAACATTAAAATTTTTAATATTAATTAAAACTCAAATAATATAATTTAAATTTAAAATTAAATATTTAAGTAAATATTAAAGTTAATATCTGGGGTGTTCAAAATGAGAATATTAAATGATCCAACATTTGTTGCGAGGATTGAGAAAAACCCAATCAGATCAATATGATTAGTAAAGCAAATTAGTGCTAGTTACTACGTGCTAAAAAGTTAAGGATATGGTTTTTAATCGTATCAAAAGAGCACTCTGAGTTGAAGACTCGAAAAGTCTGTTATAGTCAACACAGAGATTTCGAAAAGGTTCGTGCTGAGAAAAGTTAGTATTACAAGTATTTAGAGAAAGTGGTGTGAAGTTACAGGTAGTAATAGCAGAGATGAGTCAATTTTGCCAATTATCAATTTGTGTAAAAATAGAACTCCCAGCATCATGCGACGGTTAGTAAGAGATAGGAGATCTACTGTGGTATGAAGGCAAATCAGTACCTGGAACCCAGTTAAAGCCGCGAAGAGCAAACAGAAGAAATTGTTTTTGAACAGACTCAATTCTGTCTTGGTGTACCGAATATTGAGGAGACCACTCACAAGATCTGTATTCCAGAATAGGCCGAACAAGAGAAGTATATAGCAGCTTAGTCGTATAAGGGTCGTCGAATTCCTTAGACCTTCGTTTGATAAATCCAAGAGTCCGTAAGCTCGAAATGTTTGTCAAATCTTAATCTATAATCGAGAAGAATTCCCAAATCGGTAACACAGTCTAATCCCTCAAAAAGCCAGGTCATGCTTGTAATTAAATGTGTGACGCGTACTTCTATAGAATGACATAACTTTACATTTAGAGCAATTCAGAAACAACAAGTTGCATTTACACCAAGCCAAATCCCAAACAAATCCAGGTCCGATTGCAATAAATAAGGACAGTTGTTGTCATTATATGATAAGCACAGCTTCACATCATCGGCGTACATTAGTACATAGGAGTGAAGGAAAATAGGCGGGAGATCGTTAATAAATAAATTAAAATGTAAAGGCCGAAGAAGGCTACCCTGGGGTACACCAGAGGTACCAAAGACAGACTTAGGCAGTGAGGATTTAAATAGCACTTTTTGAGTTCTTCAAGAAAGATATTCGGAAATCCACTTAAGAAGGCTGTGTGGAAATCCGATAGTACTAAGTTTTTTAAGCAAGAGATAGTGGTTAACGGAATCGAAAGCCTTGCTGAAATCTGTGTAAATGACGTCAGTCTGCTTTTTGTTCTGAAAACCTTTGATAACAAGGGAGGCAAGCTCAAGTAAGTTAGTGGTAGTAGATTTCGATTTCACAAAACCATGTTGGCAGTGTGAAATGATAGAGCTACATGAGTGTTGTAGTTGAGATGTTATCAGCTTCTCAAACACTTTAGGCATCGCGGATAATTTGGAAATACCCCTATAGTTTTTAACATCAGACTTTGAACCATGTTTGTGAGGAGGAATTATGAATGATTCCTTCCAAATGGTTGAGAAAGAGCACGAGTTAACAGACAATTCAAATAATTTAAGCAAGGGCTTACATAGAGAATCAGCACAGTACCTAAGTACACATCCTGGTACTCCATCTGGGCCTGGTGAATAACCTGGCTTGATTTAATTAAGTTCGTTAAGTAACGAACTTTCCAGGATCACAGGACTTAAAATGCAGTTAGATCTCGGCAAGGTATACGGATAAGGGGAATTAGGAAGAAAGTTAGAAGATGAATAAGTAGTTTGGAAGAATTCTGCCAAAAGATCGGCTGAAGCCTGATCAGTATTTGCTTTCATGTCTTCATAAGAAACACATGGATCAGTATGGAAGTTTTTCGTTTAGTATTGACAAAGTTGTAGTGCTGCCTAGAATTCTAAACAAATTACAAACGATAACGAATTAGGTAATTATTGTAACAACGCGAATTTGTTCTGGCGATAACATAACGAGAAAAATCTTAAGGATTATTCGAATTTTTAAATCTTTTATAATATCTAGTCTTCACATTTTTAAGCATTGCTAATTCTTTAGAGAACCAAGGAGGTCTATTAGTTCTCCTGGGAAGCTCATCTGAAACGCATTGGTCAACATGTGATTTTATTATATTATAAAAGATTGAAGTAGCACTGTTAATGTCAGTACAAGAGTACAGTTGCGACCAGTTTGTTTCTAAAATTAATGAATTAAGTTTTATATAATCTGTTTTACGAAAACAGCGTGATTTAACGACAGGGTTAATAGAACAAATATGCTCACATGTAGGCAGTTCAAAAACTAAGTCTAATGTAGGATGATAGGGGTCTTCGGGGACAACTAAAGGACATGTTTGTATTACAGAACTAGAGAAAGGATCCGATGCAAAAATAAGGTCAAGTAGACGACCATTACAGTTTCGAACCGGATTAATTTGAGAGAGAGACATCTCTAAAAGCGAATCGATAAATTCGTGAGATGTGGTTGGCATCAAAACATTTGGAGAATCAGACCATACCACATCCGGCAAATTAAAGTCACCAAATACAAAGAGGAAATCACTACTAGAAAGTAGTAACGAAATGGACTCAATAGTAGAAATATGCTCTAGGTATACAGACAAATCTGACTGTGGCGGAATATAAGAGCATGTCATAAATAAATATGGAGAAATTTTTATATATAATTTTAACGGCAATAAATTCAATGTTTGTTAGGCAAGGAGAAAAAATAGGTTCTGATAAAAGATCACTGTCTACAGCAATTAGGACACCACCTCCTATACGCGACAAACGATCGCATCCAAAAGATGTGTAATTTATGCAAAATAATGTAATGTTTGAAATTTCGGACTTTAACCACGTTTCAGTAAGGATAATAGCTTCAAAAGAAATACTATCTACATAAAGCTTATTAAATTCTTAGTTATTGTGTTAGGCCCTTTTACGTTCTGAAATGATAGACAAAGAGTTAGTTTTTTGGTACATTACAGGAAGATGAAGATGAAGACGATAAAGTGCTAGAAGGATATAGAGGCAGTGCAATCGGATACCGATTTGTTCTACTTGACTCAAAGTCTTTTATAATTAAGTCTTTCGGCCAGAAGTTTTTGGAACATTTGGTGTTGAATGCTTCCGCCGGAACACTAATTTTAGAAGAGCTAATTTCTCGGGCATAACTAAATCTATATTTATCATCAGATAAATCTAATAGTTTTATCTGCGCTTGGATGTAGGACTTAACATCATCAGCCGAAGTTTCAGGGTCAAATATTTGTTTTTTAATTGGGACAGCTTTCAGGGGGTTACCAGCCCTAATAGCATGTAAGGGAATGGATACGGACAAAGTCTGGGGAGAACTAAGAACAGTGTTGCTGACCGACGAATCAGTTGCAATCACATTCTTAGAGCCCCTCATAGCAGCAGGCGAGTAATAAGTCGTAAGCTCGACAGCGTCGGATAAATTTGAGGAAATCGGACAAGGTGTAACCGCAACAAATGCCCACGACAAAATTGTGCACATCAACGGTAACTAGCATAGTAACTTCTCTCTCGAGTACAAATGCTACAACAACAACAACTGCAACCGTATTACCCGCTCGCCCTGCTGCTTCTGCTGAGTGTGCAATGTTACCTGCACTCCCAGCGAAAAATAGTTCGGCCATACAGACTGGTATGGATCGCAATATACAAATTAAGTGAAAACTAAGCCCACAAAATTTGTCAAAGGGCAACCAACCCAAAATAAACCGCAGTAATTCAAATCAAACACTCTCTGAGAGTAACAGATTTGCAATTCTCGCAGACGTACCGGATGAACCTGATACTGAAAATTACATCAGGAAAAAGCCGAAACCGCCACCAATATACATCAGAGAGAAAAGCTCTAATGCTCTCGTTAACAAAATAGAAGACCTGATTAGAAAAGGTAATTTTCATATAATTCCCCTAACCAAAGGATTTATTCATGAAACCAAAGTGCAAATCAAAACCGAAGAAAACTACAGAGTGCTGACCAAATACCTAAACGATACCAACAGAAACTTCTATACGTATCAACTAAAAAGCAACAAAGGCCTGCAAGTGGTACTAAAGGGCATCAAAGCTGATGTAAAACCTGCTGATATCTCAGAGGCTCTGAAGGAACATGGATTCAACGCGAAGATGGTCATCAACATACTAAACAAGGACAAGAAGCCCCAACCTATGTTCAACGTCGAACTTGAACCATATACTAAGGCACTCAAGAAAAACGAAGTGCATCCAATCTATAAACTGCAGTTTCTACTGCACCGTAGAATCACTGTCGAAGAGCCATACAAGATCCTACTGTACTCTCTGGAGAACTCCACAACTCTCAAAACGGCCCTCAAAATACAGACGACCCCAGCACCATAAAGTGTGGTAATTGTGGAGGCAACTATACAGCAAACTACCAATGTTGTCCTGTGTACAAGGAACTAAAAAACCAGCTACATCAACGAGTGTCTTCACTACACTCCCAAAATGTACAGAGTAGATTTATACCCTCCAAATGTAATGGAAACGTAACGCTCGCAAATACATATATACCCTCTAAAACACATGAAAACGTAAAATTCGCTAGTGCACTTAAAACTGGCCTGGTTAGACCCGCACTCACAAGTCCTATACCACCTTTCTCTTTTGCGGAGCAGACACACACACACCAACCAATAATACATCCACAAAACAACATTGAATCGTTGATAATCAATCTGCATGAAAGCATGAAAGAATTCATGACATTTATGCGCACGACTATGCAAGACCTCATGCGCAATCAAAATCTTTTGATACAAATGCTTGTATCACAACAATCAAAATAATGTCTTTCCTACGTATGGCACTGTGGAACGCCAACTGCGTTTCACGACACAAACTTGAACTGACTCAATTTCTCCATGATAAGCAAATCGACGTGATGCTACTTGCGGAAACACACCTCACAAGCAAGTATAACTTCCAAATACAGGGCTACTCATTCTACGGCACAAATCACCCAGATGGAAAAGCACATGGTGGTTCTGGAATCTTAATAAGAAACCGTATTAAACACGTTTATCGCAATAATTTTGCCAAAAATTACCTGCAAGCGACATCTATTAATATATACTCGTGTAGTGGTAATCTAACTCTTGCCGCGGTGTACTGTCCTCCGCGCTTCACAATATCCGAAGACGAATTTATGGGCTTATTTAGCACGCTAGGCGAACGTTTCATAGCAGCAGGTCACTACAACGCCAAGCTCACGCACTGGGGATCTCGTCTTGTGACCCCCAAAGGAAAGCAGCTGTATAACGCAATCTCTACTGTAAGTAACAAGCTCGACTTTGTTTTCTCGGGTAGATCTACTTACTAGCCAACAGATCCCAAAAAACTGTCTGACTTAATGGATTTTGCCATAACAAAAAATATTCCCCGCTATCTGATTTCCACGGAATCCCTTTCGGACCTATCATCTGACCACTCGTCCGTACTCCTAAATCATATACAGCGCCCGGATCTGGAGGAGCAGTCATGCCGATTAACATCATACATAACTGACTGAATTAAATACAAAAAATATATAAGCTCTCATATCGCACTAACTCCAAGGCTCAATGACAAAGCTGATGATAGATCATATTGTACACCATCTGGAATCTGTTCTAGTCGCGGCAGCACGTAATGCAACACCACAATCTGCAAATGCACCGCCAAAGATAAAAAAGACGAAAGCACAAATAGAGCAGTTCGTTCTAGAGAAGCGTCGTTTAAGACGAGAATGGCAATCTCACAGATCGCCATTCGCAAAGCAAAAGCTTAAACACGCCACAAGAAGACTTACAAAAGCGTTAAAACAAGAGCAGGATTTTTGCCATCGCAGCTATATAGAGAAACTATCCCCATCAAGTACAAATCAGCCACTATGAAGAGCCCATCCATCACTATGCCCACCGGTAGAAACAGTTATGCCTATAAGAAACTTGGCAGGCGAGTGGGCACGCAGTGTCGAAGACAGAGCATCCACTTTCGCCATGCATCTTCAAAATGTATTTCAACCAAACCCTGCAACGAAAGCATTCACATTACCGCAGCTAGCAGACGAAAACCAACTATCGTATTCTCAAAAAATCAATAAAATCAATAAAGAACAACTCCAAACGAAAAAGAAATCAGGATGCGACCTAATTACCCCGAAGATGATTATTGAACTACCTCACTGCGCAGTCTGTACCATCTGCCAACTGTTTAATGCGATAACCAGACTTGGCCATTTTCCAGACAGATGGAAAAAATCTGTTATTATAATGAACCTAAGCCTGGAAAAGATCACACGGTCCCCGCATCATATAGGCCCAAAAGCCTACTATCATGCTTATCAAAACTTCTCGAAAAATTTCTCCTAACATACATTATCCCATATCTGAATAACCACAATATAATCCCCGCACATCAATTTGGTTTCCATATCAGTTGAGCATATCATAAAAGCTGGAGTTCCTCAAGGCAGCGTTCTTGGTCCTACGCTATACATCCTTTATACAGCGGACATCCCCATGAGTAGCCAAATGTTAACATCCACATTTGCTGATGATACCGCGATACTTATTCGTTCGAAATGCCCACTGCGAGCAACAGCACAACTTGCTGGACATCTGGCGACTGTTGAGAAGTGGCTATCTGACTGGCGAATAAAAATTAATGAGCAAAAATGCAAGCATGTTACGTTTACTTTAAACAAACAAGCTTGCCCTTCAGTTACACTATATAATAGTGTAATCCCAAAAGCAAGCGAAGTAACGTATCTCGGCGTACACCTTGACAGACGCCTCACCTGGCGCAGGCACATTGAAGCTAAAAGGACGCAACTAAAGCTGAGGGCCAACAGCCTCCATTGGCTTATCAACGCACGATCTCCCCTTAGCCTGGACTATAAGGTTCTGCCATATAGCTCCGTCCTAAAACCCGTCTCCCAGCTCTGGGGAAATGCTAGCAGCAGCAGTATTGACATCATCCAAAGGGCTTAATTAAAAATTCTGAGAACGATCACTGGGGCACCGTGGTACGTTCGGAACGAATACATCCATAGAGACCTGAACATCCCTCCAGTCAGAGACGTCGTAGTGCAGATAAGAGAAAAGTACCACATAAAGCTCTCTGCCCATCCAAACCATCTTGCAAGAGATCTAACTCGGTCTTCTAGCCGATCTCGTCTTCGCCGCAACGACTTTCAAGCCCAACGATAAATACTTAGGGCCAGTAGACTCTAAGCAGTTGCAAATGTAATTGCTAATTAATATAGTTTTGTAAGATTTGTATAATTATTGTTAGTCTCGTAAGAGAAGATCCAATAAATAATGCAAAGTAAAAAAATAAAAAAAGTCTATAATATAGAGTCTATATTAACTATAAATGCCCTTTTTTATGCTAAATTTCGAAATAAAACTATAACTCTTTTTGAATGTTAACGGATGAACGATTAACGTAAACTTCCGTTAACTAACGGACTAACGATTTACGAAGCTAACTTTTCAACGAAGCTAACTTTTGGTTTAACGGTGCTATGGTTGAATGGTTGAAAGGCGATCATGAACATGAGGACGGAGAGCGGCGATCCTTAAGGAAAGCCATTGTGCAGTGTGTAAAAATTAGGTATAGAGCTGTTGACTTTCACACCGAAGTAGTGAAATGGGTCTGTAGGAAGTTATATCATGAGATGACTTCTTAGTTTTTGGGATAGGGATGGTTATAGCCGCACGCCATATATGGGGTAGGCTCCTGTTTCAAAAATAGAATTGTACCTATTCAACTATTTTTGTTTGGCTACTAAAGGGAAAAGCTTGAGCATAGGATAGGAAATCCTGTCACTGCCACGCGTTTTCCCCTTTGCATGAAGCAATGAGATTTCTAATCTTGCCGAAGTAAAGTTGGTTTCCATATAGGTGCCGTCAGTGGATATATTGCTTGGCAAGTATTGAGTTGAATGAACTGATTTTTGAAGAACTATAATTCCAGTGGGATATATATATAATTATAATTAGTGTCACTCGAATAAGTAGACGAGAAAGTACCAAAGGTTTTGGCAATGTCAGTTGAAGGGAAGAGATCTATGTTTTGGTCTTTGATAGGAAGTTGCCTATAAGGGTGTTAATATCTGTCCATATCTTTTTTGTTGACATAGCAGGTGATATATTTGCCATTAAAGGCTTTTTTTATTTTTAGCTATTTTCGCTTCATTTTTAAACATTGCGTTGGCTTTCCTGTAGGCAATTAGGTTGGATGGGGATTATGCTTTTTTGAATTTATGTCATAATGTATGATTCTGTTTTTTCAGTAATTGAAGTGCTTGACTCCGCCAATAGGTAAAAGTATTTGGGGGGATGGAGAGGTTGGCAGAAAATCAAAATATGTACTGCATGTGGACTGGAAGATGTCTCAGTTAGCTTATTTGGGTTTAAGCTTTAGGATGAAAGTGGGTATATCAGTTTTGAAAAGATTCTTTAGAGTAAACGCGTTCGGAAAATGATTACTACCATATACGTTTTTGGTTATATACCATTCGCAATGGGGAAGCACAAAATTTACCTATGTGGGGTAACTCCACATAGGTAAAAGAGTTGTGGGTTAAAAAATGGGTAGGGGAACCGTCGTTAAGGATCTCTTGATTTGTTTTAATAATGGCTTCTTCAATTTGGCGGCCTTTGACATCGGCGGAGTTGAATCCTCAAAATGGTTTCCGCGCATTGAAGTCCCCTACATATAATATTGGCTTGCCTGAGATTTTCAAGGTTTGAAGTATACCGCTGGTATGTATGAATTAAAATTGTAAAATTGGATATGATGTGTATTTCTTGTAAGCATAGAATATCTGGATTTACTTTCTTAATTAATATAAAAAGTTTGTTCGAATTTGAGTATTAAATTGGTAGAGGTAGTTGGAAGGTTTGGGCTAAAAATATTTTTGGTATTGTTGGTTTTAAGTAGTTTTAAAGATTCAGTAGGCGAGAAGTCGGGATTATCATAGTCAAAGTCGACTTTTCCGTTTTTGTTATTTTCGTGTTGTTTTTGCTGGGAAGACAGCATTGTGGAGGAGGTGTTTGATGATGATGTTGTTGTTTTCATTATTTGAATCAGTAATTATCTTATCTTTGCTGAGTTGGTTGTGATTTGGACTTGTGTTTTTTTTTTCTTTTGTTTTTTTTCTTGTTCGCATGTTTTTACGTTTCTATTGTGTCATGCATTTGCTACTGTATCGTAGGAAGAAGGGCTGGATTTGTTTGTTGTTGTTGCATTGGACAGTAGTTTAGCTTCATGCATTGTGCATTTTTTTTGTCATTTTGATGTTCAGAATTTCTCTTTGCTGCTGATATTTGGGGCATTGGCGAGAGAAAGATGGGTAATCTTCTGAGCAGTTGCCGCATTTTGATTGTGTGCAGGTGTCTGGCGAATGGGGAGGTAAAGTGCGATTGGAACAACGTGGTCCGTTTTTGCAGTGTTTGGCTGTGTGGCCACGAAGCTGACAAGATTTGCACCTCATTGGGTTTCGTATATACTCCCGAATTCTTACCGAATGCCATGCAATATCGATTTTACTGGGAAGGTGGTATAGATCAAAGGTGAACAGAATTACTCCAGATGGTTTGATACCAGTGTCTAGTGTTTTGTTTTACGAATATAGCCTGGCAGGTATGTTTTTATTTTATTTTTCCCTTTATTGTGATTTTGTAGATCAGTTCTCTGTTTTTGTTTCAGTGTATCATAATCGTTTTTTTTGTCACAGGTGTACGGTATAATTATACTCGTAGATGGTCCTGTCTAAAGTTCTTCAAATGTTTTGTGTACCTGATTCACTTTTCGGAAAGAGTGGAGTGGAACCTTTTAATCTGTCCATTGACAGTGCTTTTTGAAGGGAAGCTGTAAAGATTTCTATGCCTGATTGATCTTTCATCATGAAAGTGATTGTTGCTGAATTAAAAGATTTTTCATTGTCCATTAACAACACATTTTGGCCGTAATAAAATAATATGTCGTGAAGGGGTTATTTTATGTCTTCCACTGATTTGGATTTTATGATTTTTCCCTGCTAACATTGAGAATTTTGCTATTGCTATCAAGACTAAATTTTGTTTCGTTGTGTAGATGTCGATATATATTATATGCCCTAAGTATTCTAGAATTGGTGTTTTAGTAATATTTGGATATGGAGGGTGTCTATCAAATTTCCCTTCTTTGCGCACTTGATATTGCTTAACCAGTGTGTCTATTTTCTTTTTCATTGTGGGGAAGTAATTATTTTCTGAGAGTTGAATTTTGTTTTCTTCTGTATTTCTAGGCTCTATTGTGAATTTGTTCATTGGTCGGTTTCTTTTTTAGATCTTTTACTTTAACCTGAGTAAACCTGACTTTGATAGATCTAAAGTGTTCTGATTTAATTTTTTGTATCTGTCCCATTATATCATTCGTTGTAAAAATTCTATTAATAACTGAGAGGGTTAAATGTTTTTTTCGAATTTCGATTAAGTCGTCATGTCTTTGGACATGAGATGTTATGGTTGTTCGTTGTGATCGAAAATTTGGTTTTAAGTCATAAGTCATAAATGCAGTAAAAAGCGCATCGTCAGTGCCAGGCGAAAATAAAGCAGTCGTACTGCCAAAGTTTAATTCCTGCTTAGTGCTCCACGGCCCATTCTGTCAGAAAAGCCTCTGAATGGCAGTGCATTGCTCATTGCATTAAGCAAATCACTGAATGGTAGCGCTTCTAACTGGCTGCCACAAATTTGTTTTCCGGGGATGACATTGGCCGAATTCCAGAAAGTATTTTTACATCAATTTGAAGGCAACAAACCAGCTACTGTTTTTAATGTCCTCAATGGTAGTCTTAAATACGGCGAGTGCCTTTCTGTCTATGGAACTCGATTAATGACGACACTTTAGGCAAAATGGAAGTCAATGACTATTAAACACATCCAAAAGCATGTCGAACGAGTGTTTTAGCTCGTTGGCCGGTATGGCAACCAGTATGCCAGTGCAATCCTTTTGAATGGCCTCACGTCTGCATAACCTTTCCTTTCATGGGCAAATGCATTTTTCCGAAAAGGAAGAAGTCGCACGGTGCCATATCAGGTGAATACGGCGAGTGGTTAATGGTTAAAATGTGATTTTTGGTCAAATAGTCGGTAAAAAGGGTCGATCTGAGACGGAGCATTATCGTGCAACAAACGCCAACTTTCATCTTTGCGATATTCGGGCCGAACCCGTCGAATACGGTGCACCAACCGCTTCAAAACTCCAAGGTAGAATACCGCATTAACGTTTTGGCCGAGTGGAACAAATTCTTTGTGAACTATACCCTTGGAATCATAACAACAAATCAGCATTGTCTTCACTTTTGAATTCTCCATGCGCGATTTTTTGGGTTTCGGCTCGCCCGGAGCCTTCCATTAAGCACTCTGGCGTTTCGTTTCGTTCGTCACCAGTCACAATATTGTAAAGGAAGTTTTTGTCCTTTTTGTTCTCTTTAATGATGTCCTTCGAAAACGTTGAAACCACTCGTGCACTCTTCTACGGGATAGGCAATCATCGCCATAAACTTGTTCCATCAATTGAAACATTTCGGTAAAAGTTTTACCGAAACAAAATTTAATGTTGACTCTTTGTTCAACCGATAACACAAACATTCTGACACTTAAAACGCAATAACTTCACTTCAATGAAATGTCATGAAACTCTCACTGGACAATCGATAAAAATAGCAGATTCTAACGCACCAGTCGACATATAGATGACGCTACCAGGAACGCTAGATTCAAAAAGTCCTGTTTACTTTTGAACACACGTTGTAAGTTCTGTTAGGAAAATGGTGAAAGAAAACATAAATAGGAACGCTTAATATGATAAAGAACGGTTCGACAAGAACAAAGCCAAAATTAAATATAGTTATAAGTACTCGCATAAAGCTCTGAGAAGTATGCCAAAAGAAGATATTCCCAAAGACTTGGACATATGTGATGAGGGTGATAACGTTGAAAGAGACGTCTTAATGAGTTGGTGGATTTCAACTTAAAAATGGCATTGACGGATTTCAATACGGTATTCCAGACATCAAACCTTTGGGATAAGCCGTTTAGTTGTCCGCGCAAATGGGTACACGAGTTAAAGTGTTTACGTTTTTGTTCCCTGGTGAATATCATTGCGGTAAGAGCCTATATTGGTAAGTGTCCTGGATACGTTATAGCCTTTAGCCATTAGCCTTTGGGAATTATCTGTCTACTAGGAACCTAGAGAACTTAAGAGCTGTTCTTTGCCATTAGGATGACTAGTTAAAAATAAACAAAATAATAATAATAGTTAGTTAATTAAAGCTAAAATATTGACGGTTGATTTAACCTGTAAGCTTGATGATCTATTCAGATTAAGCTTGACATAATTCCATGTTGTTTTGAAGACTTTTGTAACACACGAGGACGTGTGATGGTCAGGAAGGCCGTGTCGCATCATTATTATTATTGTATTATCATTTTTGTCGAAATAAATTCCATCACTATAATTTAAGTACCATCATGTATCATCTCTAATAAGTGAAGCCCAAAAGAAACGAGAGTTTTACTGTTTGCTTATTACATTATTTCTTCTATTCTTTTCTTACTCGTGCCTTCTGTTTTGAACGACCACGCGGATTTTACGAGACCAACATAGTTGTCTGTTCCGCGTAGCCTCGGCCCGACAATGTATTAGAGCGAGAGAAATATTGTTTGTAGTTCAGAGGCACCAAGAAGAAGCGTGTCAATTCTGTGTTGTGGTTCATGGTCAGTATCAATTTTCACTTCAGATCCGCCATACAGATACCCATTAAACGATTTAATAGCCAAACAATTGGCTAACATTTCTCTTTTGCTGTTTCATAAATTTCTTCAGTTTTGGATAGTGTCCTAGATATAGATGATATTGGTTTGTCATTTTGTGAGAGTACTGCTCCTATTGCATTATCAGAGGCATGAATTCTTTCGTAATGTCCTGATAATAAAGTATTATTGAACGGCGTTTTCAGTTTCTTAAATGCTTCGAGGGCTTCGGTATTGAGCTGAATTTTATTCCTTGCTGAAGCATCTTTTGAGATACGACCATCCTCACCTCGTAGTTACGTAGTAAGGGGCTTGGCTAATGCAGCATAGCCTATTATAAATCTTTAATAATAACCTGACAATCAAAAAAATTATTGTAATTCTGATTGAAGGTCTTTGGACGCGGGTAATTGGCAATATCTTCTACCTCGCTGAGATTATCTGGGATTATCTCTATGCCTTTATGTGAGATAACAAATCCTTCTCAGAGATAACAAATCCTTCACCTACAAATTTAAATTCTACTTTAGTTTTAAAGAATTCACATTTATATAACTGACACTTGGTGTTTGCTGCATTTAAGGTTTTGAAAATTGTATCTAGATTTTTACAGTATGATTCTGTGCTGAAAACAATAATATCGTAGAAGTAAATGTAACAGATTCAACTTATATTTTTTCTGAGAATGTCATCAAAGATCGTTGATAAATTGAGTTATTAATCCGAACGGAAGTCTGGTAAATTCATAGTCTCCGTTGCATACAGAGAACGCCGTTTTCTCTATATCTTCTTTTTTTTAACAGATTTTGGTGGAACCCACTTTTGAGATCCAATAAGGAAAATAGTTTATCGTTCGCTAACTGCATCAGTACTCCGTTGATGTCCGGTATAGGGTACTTGTCTACTATTGTAACACATTTAATTTTCTGTAGTCTAATACCATTCTGTGTGTTTTTACGTTAGCAGGATCTAGTTTTATTGGTACAAACCACACAGGTGAGTTTTACGGTGATCGAGATGGGCGAATTATGCCGTTATCTAAAAGTTCTTTGACTTGTTTCTCAATTTCATTCTTCATTGGTATGGTGTGTCACTGCTTAAACGAATTTCACCTTTTACATTTGTTATGTAGGTCAGTTTTTCGTTTGGCTCAGCAAAATGTTCGGGTTTTTCTTTAATATTTTGTTCAAGTCTGTTTTTTGTGTAATTGTAGGTGGTCTATTGTGGGAACTATTGTGTTTACTGAATTGTATTTTTTCTTTTAAGGGAATATAAATTTTGCTTTTTTTGAGGAACACCAGGTTACTTCCAGGGTCAATTACTGCTCCAATGTGTTTTAAACTGTCATTCCCTAGTATCGCGTAAAAGTTTTTGGTAAGGTAATAAGAAGAATTTTATTGTCACATCTGAATCATTAAACAGATTAGATTCTTTGTAATGAATAGTGGAATTGCCGCCCACTATGGAGCAAGCCTTAAATGGTCTATCGTTTAGTTTTCGATTTTGAACGTGACTGGGCTGGATAAAATTCCTGCATAATCGTAGTCCTCGTTCCTGTCACATCCCTCAATGTGGTCGGTGTTTATTTATTTAATTAAAGTCAACTAAGTGCAGCTGAAAACGAATTAAATTTAAAACAAAGGAGAATATTGACAATTAAAAATTCAAAAAAGAATAATTTATTAAAATGTAAGCTAATAAATTAAAATAGGAATAATTTAAAAGAAAAATAAAAATGTCAAAATTTTAAATTTAAATTTAAATCTGGGGAATAAAAATATAAGAAAAATTGATTTAATTTAAATCGATCCAACATTTGTTGTAAGGATCGGGGGAAAACCAGAAAATCACATTCAGATCATTTTTTGTTTTTTTTGTGTTTTATTAGTAACCTTAATCCTAATATATACATATTTCTGTTACTATTTAGCAACTTATGATGTAGTGAGAGTTAAATTTAGTGTATAATAAAATCTATTTACATATGCTAATTTATTAGTTTGAGTAGCTATCTAAATGGTTTTTGTTAGATAGCTTAAAGATATTTGGTTAATGGGTGTATGTGTATGTGTATTAGTAGTTACTAAGGTTTTTAATTTGCTTTGATAATGGTTGTTTTATATCCTACGAAAAGGAATATCACTTGGGTGGGTAACATTCAGATCAATAAGTATTAGTATTGAATATAGGAGTATTAGAAAATTCCCATTATACTATTACTTAAATTTATTCCATACTATTAGGAGCAATAGTATATAAAAGCATAGTATATTGAAGTTTTAATGTATAAGATACAAAACTATATACAATTGGAAAATACAATTAATAGGTAAAATAAAGAATTATAAGGATAAAAAAGAAGTAAACAAAAATTAAGGTTACGTCAGTTAGGGAAAGATAAAGTATTTCAGTTGTGCACGTAGGAAGGGCAAGTCAAATAAAATTATTAGTTATTCTACGGGGAACAGAAAAATTGACACGAAATAATAAATATGACGAATTAATGTCACCATTAATCAATTTGTATAGAAAAACCACACTAAGAGATTTTCTACGATTCAATAACGACGCAAACTTAAAAATGAGAAGCCTGCCTAATCCACGTAAAGCAAACCATACAAATTGTATCTGAACGAACTTATCCTCCTCATCGATCCTGGTTGGTGCTATACTGTGGGCACCAAATCCACGAACAGTATTCCAAGATCGCTCGAACAAAAGAAACATAAAGGACTTTTGTGATGAAAGGGTTATAAAATTCTTTCGACCAACGTTTAATACAGCCAAGTACTCCCTTTGCCTTTCCAAGGGTGGTAAAATCTATTAAATTGGTCGTGTATTTATACAAAACCATGTTGGACAGGAGGGATGATTGATTTACCGAAATCCTGTAACACAAAAACAAAAAAATTTTCAAACAATTTAGGTATAGCAGATAATTTTGCAACATCATATAATTTAAAATATCAGACCTACTAACTTTCTTGTGTAGTGGAATGATATATGAATCCATCCCGGAAACTGAAATTTTGCAGATTCTAGGGATATATTAAAAAGTTTGTGCAACGGTTCAGCTAAAGAACTATAGCAATTTTTAAGGACCCAGCTGGGGATGTTATCAGAACCAAGTGAAAAGGAATACTTTAGGGAATTAATGGCCTACACTAGGAAGCTATAAAAATGCTGGGGATGGCGATATGGTTAATGGGTAAAATATTTTAAGGGTCAGTTGAGTTAGTAGAGGAGACCGGGGAGTAAGTTGATTGGAAAAAAATTGCAAATAACTTAACAGCAGAAGAATCATTCTTCATCTATCCTAAGAAGAAAAGTGGGAGGTAAATTTGAAGATTTACGTTTCGAAATGAAAAAATTAAAATATTGTTTGGGGTCACGAGTAACCTGGCCTTTACAATGGATAAGTACTCGTAAAATAAAGTATTAAGAAGGGCAAAATTTGATTTGGATACAGAATATTTGTTCCAGTCAACACTAGATCGTGATATCTTAAATATTTTGAAAAGTTTAGACTTTATGTTTTTTAAAAAAGACAGTCTACGCGAAAACCAAGGGGGCTTTGATATGCGAATTGACGGTATGTAGGATAAGATAAGATACACTCATCTAAAAGTGTATTTAAGTCACATAAAAAAACTGAGGGCAACATTAATGTCAATCGCATTATTTAGAAATGAACAGTCAGTTGCAAGAATGCATTCATACAGAAAGCGATAATTTCTCTTGCGAAACCAATGGCGTGGTAATTGTTGGCGTTCTAATGTCAAAGTTATGCGACATAGGAAGTGAAATAAAAATTTCAAAAGCCGGATGATGTTTGTCTTCAGGTACTGTAATAGCTGGAGATCTAGTGACGGCTGACTGTCGATGTCGATAAAGACAAGGTCTAAAATTCTATTCAAATAATTCTTAACTGAATTTATTCGGACTAATGACAAACCAAGTATGCAATCAAAAAATCACAATGATTAGATAGAGAAAGGTAGCATGAATTATTGAGGAATGACCATAAAATATTGGGTAAATTAAAATTGCCCAAAACATAAAAAATATCAGTATCTTTCACTTGTAAGGACACTACTTTTATACAAGCAATATGTTGTAGATAAACATGAATATTAGAAGATAGAGGTATGTAAGAACAAGTGATAAAGATCGAATGGGAAGGAAAAGTTACCTTAACAGCAACAATTTCAACACCGGCGGGTACAGAAAATACAATTCGATCGGACTGGAATGTTTAATTCGCATTATTACAAGAATTATTTAAAATGATGTCGCAACTGGATTTGTAATATAACCTGTGTTCATTATTGAGCAGATTTCTTTTATACCTAACAGAGAGCGTTCTTATACTTTTCTTATCACTACTTTAACCCGACCAACGGGATGCAACTCACTGATAGGGTCGGGTC
The DNA here is from genome assembly GCA_035045065.1 of Hirtodrosophila trivittata. Taxonomy (NCBI): domain Eukaryota; kingdom Metazoa; phylum Arthropoda; class Insecta; order Diptera; family Drosophilidae; genus Hirtodrosophila; species Hirtodrosophila trivittata. Next base: position 429,104 of record JAWNNK010000852.1, read on the forward strand.
ATATTTCGTGTACTTGTATGTACTTGGGTCACACTGTAATATTGACACGCATACAAGTGGAAATAAATTATTTATTTTATTACGGTGCGTTGTTTTTACATGAAGCAACATGTACTTCCACTAAAAGATCTATGTGACATATAAAATATATAAAAGTGTCTCCTCTAGTCCCGTTGGATCGAATCCTGGTTCTTCCGTTACCGCCGAGCATCAACTGCAGTCCTTCCTCCGTTGGAAGGGATGTTCCGTGGCTAGGTCCTGTTGGGTTGACAAGAATTACGTTGGGAAGCACTTAAGTCTTCCTTAATTACTGGCCTTGTGGCTCAGAATTGATACAAATATAATGATGGTTTACGGCTAATGCCGGAGTAGTATATTTTTAGAGTCGAGCGATCTCTTTTAAGGTTGATATAAAACTAAGCTAAATACAAATATAAGAATGTAAAGCTACTGATCGGCAAGCCGAGTCAGCATTTCTTAATATCGCAACGCGGCACATCGAATAGGAAGTATCCGATTGCCGCTGCGACCCACTCTTAGCGCAGAGCGCTGAACTCAATCTGGCGCGTTAGCATTGTTTACAAAGTTGCTTATTTGCTAAGGGAATACAAAGGATTGGTCTTACGCTACTTTACTTGGTTGTTAACTACCCCCTCCTCAGAAGGATGTCCATCCTCGGTCATGTTGAAGCCTTCGATCGCCTTTTGTATTTTCATAGTGGCACGTCTTTTCTTTAGTACCAGAAAAAGGATGCCGACAAGCCCAACATTCAAAAGCACACACACCAGAGTTTAGGTGAACCTGCTGCTTCTACCTGTTCCACGACGTTTTGGATCGATTATAGGTTGGCGTTGTTAATGCGATGTAACAGGGGAATACTTAAAACGGGGTCGTGGCCAATATTTAGTAGCGGTGATCTCACGATGCCAGGTTGTTTGTTTGTTGACCTTCGCAAGTGCACAAACCTGGTACCGTTGATAACTGCCGATTTCTCGAAGGTTACCAGATGAGTACCTGAGGCGATTACTTCTTCACCATCGTCCGTGCGGATGCGAGCAGTTGCTTCGTTGACAATTATTACTCCGTCATCTATAGGCATTATCGCCTTCAAGTGACTGGGTTGAGTGAAGCAATGCGCCGTGTTTCCCGCATGTAGGGAACGCGCACAGGTATCTCGCAGTGACCACTTGCAAAAGGTATGGTGCGTGGTCTCAGTGCATCCGGTGACCGCAAAGGTGTCTTTTTCGCATTCCGCCAGTGCATCTAGCCGTAGTATGGTGTGCTTATGTGATACCGGGTAGACGGTGACTTTCTTACATCTGAATTTTACTTTTGGATAGGCTATTAGTATGTGTATTACATTTTTGGACTGGAGGACTCTGATTCTAGAAGCTTCAACTAAACTGACTATTGGGCTATCTTGTTCAATGAGTGATTTCAGATCGGCATGATCAAGTATTGTGGGATTTATAATGTTGGATTTAGCTAATGTAATGGTTAGAATTAAATTTTGAATTTCGGTGCTCAGCATTCTATTTCTCGCTAACAGTGCTTCGAAAAGGTGTGGGGTGTCAACTAAATCGCCTTTCTGGGCACTGATAATCCTATTAATAGTGTCGGTTACTTTATTTATTTGCTTTTGCGTTTCGGAATTTATTACCATCTGCCTGGAGTTTGATTCTACCATCTGAGCTTCTGTGACCCTGACCTTCAAGAAATCTTCTGCATCAGGTGTGCCCGCTAGTACCTTCAAGGCTGTCCCTAGGAAGTCGAGACTTCTCGCAAATCTGTTGTCCTTGTGGACCACCCTCCCCTTAATGAGGGCAGACGTTCCCAGGTCTGCTTCCACCTCCTGTTCCGTGCATAGCGGGGTTAGCTTGTTTCCTAACTTCCTCTTATTTTTTTGGAAAACGTTTTCTCCTACCTCAAAAACACGGTTTTGCCTGGCTGGGTTGCATCTTTCAATGTTATCATTCTGGGCTTTTACTAGCCTTTCTCTGATAGCTAAGCGCTGCTCATTGGCCCCTGCGTGGACAACCTCTATGGGCTTCTCATGTGTGACTGAGTGCAAGGTTCTGTTGTATTCTACCGTTGCCCTCAGAATCAGTTCCACTGTGTCACTGATTTTCTTGTCAAATTTCAAACATCTGGCGATTTCTGCCAGAGTGCTGTGAAACCGTTCCACCTGGCCATTTGATGAGCTGTGGAGCGGTGGCGCATTTACAACGTCAAAGCCGTAGCTGTTTCTGAGCATTGACGTAATGGTTTCAGAGTTGAAAGCGGCCTCATTGTCACAGTATATTGTTTTGATGTTGGGAAAAACGTAAACCAGTTGCAAAAGGGGGCCTGTTATGTCGACTATTGTTCTAGACAGTACTGGTTGTACGACTGCGAATTTGGAGAATTTTTCAACACATGTTAGGAATTGTCTCTTGTCAGTTGAGAAAATATCAATGTGCAGCCTCTCACCCGAGTAGCTCGGGATGGATATTTCCCCAAGCTCCTGCCTTTTAGGGTGCCTGTCGTATTTAGCTTTGGTGCAGACTCTACAGTTTGCAACCACCTCTTTGGCTAAGCTACTCATATTGGGAAAGTAGTAGTCTCGAAGGACTTGCTTGACATTTTCCTATGCCGCTCTGTGCGCCCGGTTATGTTCTGCTGTGATGATTTCTAACTATTCGTTTCTATCAGTCACGTCTTGTACAAAATTTTTACAGTAACGAAATTGGGTGGCCGGGAAATGGGCAACTAGCTCGAGTTGAAAACTTGCTAAAGTATTGCTAAAGTCCGAATTTACTACTTCTTTGAGGGACTTAAAAATGTTGCTCTTGTCTGTAAAATTGATCAGGTGACGTGATTTTATGCGAATCAAAACCAAATTGCGTTTTAGCGGAAAGCTAACAGAAAACAGTTTAGTGGTTTATCAGTAGTCTCGACCGTATAGGACAGAGAGAGTTCGCTGTGCACGGTTGCTGCATCTGATAGAGGCTCATCTTGCATGGTGTTAATATTCTGCCTGGAGAGCGCGTCAGCTACAAAATTCTCCTTGCCTGGTTTATAAAAAACATTGGCATTGTGTTGGTCAATGTATGCCTTCCATCTTTTTATTTTTGCGTTTGTATTTTTGTCCGCTACCGCAAACGTAAGAGCTTGGTGGTCCGTAAAAATGTTAATTTCCCTGGAGCCATACAGGAAGTTCTGCAATTTACCCAAGGCACATACAATGGCTAGCAGTTCCCTTTCATTGGTGGCGTAATTTAGCTCGGCCTGTTTTAGGGTCCGAGATATCATTGTGATCGGTCTATCTTCTTGAAATAGCACTGCGCCAATGCCACCCGCTGAAGCGGCGGTGGTCAGATCGAAAGGCTTTTTAAAATCCGGGTACATGAGTATGACGTCTTCCGACGCCAACATGTTGCGCAACATTCAAACGCGCTACGTTGAGTCTCATTAAACTCAACAGGAATCTTCTTTGACCTATATTTACTAAATGAGCCATTCTTACCTTTCAGAATATCCGTATTGGCCGTGCTATAGCTGCAAGGTCCTTGATAAAGACCCTATAGTAGTTTGCTAATCCTAAGAAGGATCTGACACTGTAGACGCTTTTCGGTTCTGGATACTCCTGAATGGCTTTAACCTTTTGTGGGTCGGATCTTGTCCCATCCTTGCTCACTATGAAGCCGAGGTATTCTACGCTTTCTTTCTTCCTCATGTTTGCATCGATTAGGCACTTTAGCACAGTATCGATGTGTTGAACGTGGTCAGCTTAATTTTTTGAGAAAACTATGACATCATCTACATAGACGTAACATATTTTCCCAATTTGGTCCCTCAGAACATCGTCCAATGCTCTTTGGAAAATGCTGCCTGCATTTTTTAAACCGAACGGTAAACGGCAAAATTCGTATTTGCCACCATTCTCGGTCATGCTCAGCAAGATAAATCTGGTGGTACCCCGACTTCAGGTCTAGTGTATTAGATTGGTTAGAGAAACATTTGTATTTTTAGGAGAAGACGTCTGTCTTCGGTAGTGGTTCTTTATTCAATGATTGCTTAGCTTAGAACGGCCCGCTGTGAAGCAGCGAGTGCAGTCGTTTTACATTTTTTGTATATAAAGGTTTATATAAGCAACGGAGACGTTGCTGGCAGGCAGAGAATGTCATGCATGCACATATGTATACATCGGCTATTTGGGCGGTCGCTGTTATCAAGTGCGATCATATTTTGTCTGCACTTGAAGTGTGCAGAGGGCACTTAGCGTTAGCCGCGCTGCGACAAAGTCGCCGCTTTATGTATATTGTGTTGGCATAACAACAACGTGTTGCAGCCTTGTTTATGCTTAGGCAACTTAAGTGTTGCTGCCCAAGATGTATTGAATATTATTCATATACAAATGTACGCATGCTACATCTCCCTCCTTTTGAAAAATAACGTAATTTATGAAGTTATTTTAAGTATTAATTAATATATATATTTTTTTTTAATATTACTTTACTATATTGTTCAAACTTACATTGAACATTCATATGTACATTTGAAATTAATATATATGCCACATACCTTTAAGTGGAAGTGCATTTCGTATTGAGTGAATACAACACACCATAACAAAATAGATAATTTATGGCCGCGTGTATGCGTGTCAAATAGTATGGTGTGATTCAAGTACATGCACGAAATATGAACCGATCCTATCAGCAGATGCAACCCGTTGGTCGGGTCAAAGTAGATAAGAATAGGATAAGAACGCCCAATGTTAGCTATATAAGAACTAGGAATTTAAGAATAAAACCAGTATTCTTCGAGTTGCTCCCGAGAGGAGTATACTTTCGAGTTGCTCATTGAACACATCGTTCGAACAATATAGTATGTATGTATTGGTATGTGTAAAGTTGTACGTAAAAATATATATTTGTTATTATTTATATATAAAAGTATTTGTATGAATTTTTTTTTTTGTTTGGTTTCCTTATTTCTTTTTTTTTTAAATTATGTTTTCTTTGTTATGGTCTTTGTATTATATGTTCGAACATGTTTACTTTGTTTATACGAATGTTTTCAATTCAATTGTTATAAATTTTTAATCTATCCTTATGTACCTTTTGTTTTTTCTTTTTCGTATCTCTAATTATAATATTGTCGTTATCTTCTATTTTTTCTACTGTATAAGGTCCTAAGTAGGTTTGATCTAATTTGTGTCCAGTTTCGTTTTTGAGTAGGACTTTATCTCCTACTGCTATATCTACGTTTATTACTTTCTTATCGTATATTTCTTTCTTCTTTTTCTTATTTTCCTCTAACATAATTCTAGCTCTTTTGTATGCTACTTTTAATCTATATTTACTTTCCTTAGCGTAGTCGTCTATATTATATATAGGTTCTTCGTTATCTATACTATTAAAATGTTTTGGTAAATTATTTGCCTTACCGAAAATAAGTTCGTATAGACAATAGTCATGTGCCATAGATGGGGTTGTGTTGAAACAGTAAACGAAATATTGGATCAATACGTCCCAATCAGTTTTATCAAACGATATATATGAACGTATGTATTCATTAAAAGTTCTGTGACTTCTTTCGACTGTACCAACTGTTTGGTGATGATGTGTAGTAGACGTTATGTTATTTATTTTTAAATACTTGCACAAATCATTTATTATAGAATTTTTGTATTCTGTTCCCATGTCCGTAATGAACGTCTTCATTGGACCGTACTTTAGAATAAAATTCTCAAATATCGCCTATGCTACTGTATTAGCATTTTTGTTTGGAATTGGAAGCGCGATTAGATATTTAGTCAGGTCACAAATTAATGTGACTGCGTATTCATTTCCATTTTCAGACTTGGGTAGTGGACCAATAGTGTCTACTATAACCCTGTCGAAAGCGTGTATTGGCGTATCAGTTATTGTTAAAGGAGTTTTTATTTTTCTTGTCACTTTTGATTTTTGATATTTTGGACATTTTCGTATGTACTCAGTAATATCTCGTGTCATCCTTTCCAATAATAATGTCTTTTGACCTTGGCCAAGGTTTTTGAAATGCCTGTGTGACCTCCTTGTACTGGATCATCATGTAATGTAGACAATATAGCTTCTTTTTCTTTTAATTTTTCTATTTGGGTCACCGGGTTGAGTAGCGCTACTCTCAATGAATTTAACATTTTATTGCCCATATATTTGAAATTATCGATTGAAACGTGTTAAAAGATATTTTCCCACGGTGCCACTTTGAGTTGGCTGATTTTATTTATACCGGCTTGCATTTCAAGCCTTTGGAAGAATTGACCTAAGTCGAGAATTCCATTGGTATATAGATCGCTAACATCATATCTTGCAGTAATTTCCTTACCAAGTTTAAAGAAACATAACATATTTTGTACATGCAAGGTCACTACTTTACGTACTTCGTCATTGTTGATGACTTCATATACGTTGGGCTTTGAAGCTTTTTCTATAGATTGCCTTGGCAATTCTATTTCTTTATCTCCTGCGCAGGATTTTTGACTACTTTGATATCTTGTAGTGACTTTCATTATATTACTGGTTATGTTTTGTAATTCTTTGATGGTTATTCTAGATAACGCATCAGCTACAAAATTGTCTTTCCCTTAGATACTCGACTGTGAAGTCGTATTCCTCTAATTCGAGTCGCATGCGTGTTATTTTTGAGCTAGGATTTGTCATTGAAAACAGGTATGTTAATGGTCTGTTCTGACCGTAAAATGTTTGCCATAAATGTATGGTCGAAAATGTGTAATTGCCCAGTGTATAGCTGCTAGCTCCTGTTCTGTTGTGCTTTTATTACTTTCGCCCTTAGTGAATGAACGTGATGCATAATCTATTGGCAGTTGGAGTCCATTATGGTTTTGAGTTAAAGCTGCTCCACGTGCTTGTTTGCTTGCATCTGATATTATGCAAAATTCTTTGCTGAAATCAGGGTATTGTAATAAATTTGGGTTTTATTAGTGCCGATTTGAGATGTTCAAAGGCATGCTGGCAATCAGCTGTCCATTCGAATTTAACATCTTTTTTACATAATCTTGTTATGTGACGAGAATAGTCGGCAAATTTTTTGACAAAACGTCTATAGTAATTGCAAAATGCAACAAATCGTCTTGCGCTGTCCGCATCATGTGGGACTGGGTAATTCTTAATGACGAAATTAACATTTCTTAGGATGTAATTTTAGATTGTATTTCCTACATTTCTCAAAAACATCTGTTAAGTTTTTAAGCATATGTTTCTCGGAACAACCAATGACTATTAAATCATCCATATAAAGGAAAGCTTGGGAACGTTCTAATCCGGAATATGCTATAGTCATCATTCTCTGGAATGAATTTGGCGCTATTTTTAAGCCGAATGGTAGTCGCGTGAAGCGATATGAGCGATTGCTCGTTGAAAATGACGTTAAATTTCTCGAATCTTCTTCAAGTTCAATCTGATGAAAACCTGACATTAAGTCAAGGTATGAAAAATACTTTGCTCGACCTAGTTGATCCAAGATGTCATCAATTCTAGGGAGTGGGAATTTATCAGACAAGAGTTTCTTATTAATCTGACGACAGTCAACTACTAATCGCCATTTTTTCTCTTCTGAGCCTGGAGCCGCTTTCTTTGGAACTAGTAAAAGAGGGCTATTGTATTCAGCACTGATGGTTCAACTACATTGTCGGAAATTAGTTTTCCTACCTGTTTTATAATTTCTTCTACCTGGCTATGCGGATTTCGATAGTTCTTTATATTTCGATTTCGATAGCTCTTTATATAACTTGGTTCATTATCCTTCAATCTTAGATTTTGTTTATAGAAATTATTTGTGGTTATTGATTCGGCTTCGAGTCCGAATACATCGTTATATTTGGTGCATATTTCTGTTAGTTCTGACTTGATTTGGGGTGGAAAATTTTTTGTTAATTGAGATAAAACAATTTTTTCTCTACATTTGGGATTGTTTTGAACTATGTCGTAGTTCTGAAGTGATTCATATGTTAGATTTTTAATATTTACTATTTGATCGGTATTGGTTGTGTTCAGTAATCGGACAAATGCATTTTTGGCTGTTGCAACTGTGTTTGCGACATAAATGCCGTCTTTAATTTCCTGGTTTGGAATTAATACACTATCTTCATCTGATGATAGGTGAATCTTTCGGACTACTTGGGATCTTGCTGGTAGAATAATGGAATTATTACCAGGACTGTGATGTTATTGGAACATAAATTTGTACATTTATATTGTTTGGCCTAATTATAAACCAATCTTCGGACGGTTCTAGGTCTATTTTGCAATTAAGACCTTTAATGAAGTCTATGCCTATAATTCCATCACATGGTATAGCGAAATCTTGATCAACTATATGAAAATTGTGGGGAATTATGTATTTGTCTGTTTGTAGCTCAATTGATGCGAGTCCTTTGGATTTTATGACTCCTTGACCTATGCCTCGAATTTCTATAGTGTTGTTTAATTGTATGTCATTAAAGACGTCGGTATTTTCTTTTAAGATCGAAATATCTGCACCTGTATCTAATAGAAATATAAGTTTTCTTTCTGATTCTACATTAGAAAATTAAACAAAAATAGTAAGATTGAAGTTTATTGTAAGAACTTTATTTAATTCTGTGTATCTAAATGGGGTTGTTGGTTTTCCGAATTATTTTGGGCTACTCTAACATTGTTTTGATTGTTGTTGTAGTGGTTGTGGCCTCGATTCGAGTTGCCACGGCCTCTATAGTTTCCTCTATTTTGGCCTCGTCCACTATTATTATGTTGGTTATAATTGTTATTGTCCATTATTATTGTTATTATGATAACCTCGAGAGTTACCTCTATAATTTCCACGCCCGCGGTTTCAGCCGCGCTGTAAATAATTATTGTAATATAGGACAGTGTTTGATGTCCAGTTGCTTTCTGTGCAACTATTTACAAATTTTGATATGGCATCATTCATTGTATTGAAAGTGCCAGCTTGCATGATAAGTTTTACCTTATCGATTGCGCAGTTTTTAGTCATTGATTAGACTGCATGCTGAGTTGAATAACTTCTGGCTAACTCCAGGGTTAGTCCGTCTGCTATATACGCACTTTCCAAAGCTTTTGTCATCTGCTCAATTTCTAACGTATATTGGTTAGCAGTTTTACTGCGTTGCTGTAGGTTCATCAACTTTGCTGACAATACTTCTACAGTTTCGCCTTTGACATTGGTTTTTAATCGGGAAACGACTTCACTTATGGTAGTTTCATTTCCTATTAAGTTTCTGACAACACCTTTTAGCTTTCTTTTTATTATTGAAACAGCTAATTGTTCGTGTTCCCCTTTTATTGATTTTATTATACATAATGCATCAATAAAACTTGTTAAGTTATCAGCTTTACCATTGAAATCTGGGATAAGCTTGGATGCAGTATTAATGAAATCAATATTGGATTGTGCCATTGTGTTATTATTACAGAATTTCTGTTCTATTACACTTGAGTTTGTATCAGAATCTGTGTTATCTAGATCTGACATTAGAAAAGCTGGAATGGTAAGATTATTTAAATCTTGTTCTTTTATTTCTTTTGACTCTATTGGGTCAATTGTTGCTGACTCCGTTGATTCCGGTTCATCACCAGTTTCAACTTCTAAGGGAGTGTTCAGGATAGTGGGGACAGATATGTCCAAATTGTATTTCTGTTTTACTGATATTAAATTAGATCGTAGTCTGATCAAAAATTTTGATACTTGGGACCAAGGATCTTTATTTAATGTTTCTTTATGTTTATATATTAGTATACGAGCTTCATTAAAGCTGTTTACTAATGTTTCTATGTGTTTACTAATTGTGTCTTTTGGATTGGCCTGTTCTGTGTGAGGGATTTATATGATTTGTCAAAATCAATTTTTATTTTAATTATCTCTTTATACAATTCATTCCATTCCATTATGTGGTGGATATGAATTATTTCCTAAAGACCATTACTAATGTTCTACCTAGATCTTTATGTTCGTCTATGACTGAACTAACCTGTACACCTGGAATGGTGGTTAATACTATTGCTTTCTGTGTAGCTGTGCAATGTATTAATGGAGAGAATTCTAGGTTAAATGTTTCAATGTATACATATTCTAACTGGTAGACGCTTACTGGAGTCGTTGAGACTAATGCTTGAATTCTTTCTTTGAAGTTAGCGTCTCTATTATATACCTCTCTAATTTTAGTGTGGCCATGTCTTATTTTATACCATAATAGGGACAAGCTAATTGGTTCATTTAATAATTAATGATTCACTAATTGTTTATGTAATGTGCTACCATTAGATCTTGTCAAGATCATTGGCCTTGCTTAAGTAGTTCTTCTTAAGGCACCTGTTGTGTAATTTATAGATTTTAAAATACATTAGCGCACATAATTATTACAATAATTATTAACAAAGTCGTTACAAGTCCCAAATCTTTATTCTCGACTTCTACTTTGTTAATCACGTTCGCAGTGGAACCACTGTTTTGGTGTCAACTAGACCCATATTGAACGGAAATTTACTCTTTACTGTAATCCTATTGAGACTTGGGCCTTTCGGCCGACTTGTTTGAGTAAAGGAATCTTTTTGAATAGCATTGCTATTCATTAGAATGTGTATTCATTATTTATGAATGCGAACGTAATATTTCTATCTTCTAGTTTATTCTCTATTAAAATTGAATTGAATTGAATTGAATTAAAAACATTGGTTTTAAAAAATGTATTGGGTTATTAAATTTTTGTTTTTAAAGAGCAGGGTTTTAAAAAAAAATTTTAAGTCTTTGAAAAGAACAAATTTTTCCTACTACTGGGTAATATACCCAGTGCCTGAGGTTTGAAGAATTGTTAGTGTTTGCCGTCTGTCTGTCTGACAATTTTTATTTATACAATTACAAGTACAAGTACAGACAGATGGTGTTAGTGAATAGCCTATCAGTGGTTAGTTTTTTTTTTTTTTAGGCAGCGCTTTCGCGCAACCGCTTGTAAGGAGTTGTTTAATACTCATGGCAGTTCAGGTATTGGCCCATGTGAGCAGCTTTATCTGCGTTGCTTTGCTCTTGTGCGAAGTATCTTGATGACCTCCTGTAGGTTCCTCCTGTGCTCCTCCTTTTCCTTTTCAATTTTTGCGATTTCCAGTAAATCTTTGATTAACCTTTTTTTTTTTTGTAGTAGTTTTATCCTCTCGACGCTCCTGTGTTTGTTATTCTTCTCTGTTGATTTGGTATTGCGGGCCCGGTACTCAGCTATCGTGAGAGGGCGAGGTCCATCGTTGGGCCACACTTCCAAAGCTTCTTGTAAGCTTGGTACGTCCCTTGCTCAGTAGGAGCAGCTTCTTGTAGTTCAACGTCACTCATTTACTAGTTTCCCACGTTGGCGTAAGGGGCGGATTGCCTCTCACACTTGTTGAATGTTTTTGGGGTTGGTTTTTGTCATTATTTTTTTTTTTTTTTATTTGTATTTTTTTCTTGGTGTTAATTGTTGTGTTTGCGTTTCTTAAACAAATTTCAATTATGCGCGTCGGCTTAGGCTTAGCGTGTTATGGAAATGCCTAGTACAATCCTCAGTTCGCACTTTCAATTGATGTTAAATGTTGTTGATTTTTATTTCCCATATAGATTATGGCGATATATCTGTAGTTTTTTCTTGATGTAGATGTTTTGATGTTCTTGTTTCTATTTTTTTTTTTTGTGACTTTTGTCACGGTAGCCATGTATTAGATTGGTTAGAGAAACATTTGTATTTTTAGGAGAAGACGTCTGTCTTCGGTAGTGGTTCTTAATTCAATGATTGCTTAGCTTAGAACGGCCCGCTGTGAAGCAGCGAGTGCAGCCGTTTTACATTTTTTGTATATAAAGGTTTATATAAGCAACGGAGACGTTGCTGGCAGGCAGAGAATGTCATGCATGCACATATGTATACATTTAGACGGTCAAGCGTGGGAACGCTGACTCGGCTATTTGGGCGGTCGCTGTTATCAAGTGCGATCATATTTCGTCTGCACTTGAAGTGTGCAGAGGGCACTTAGCGTTAGCCGGGCTGCGACAAAGTCGCCGCTTTGTGTATATTGTGTTGGCATAACAACCTTGTTTATGCTTAGGCAACTTAAGTGTTGCTGCCCAAGATGTATTGAATATTATTCATTTACGCATGCTACACTAGGGGTTGTAAAAAACTTTGCCTTCCCAAGGTTCGCTAGAATCATGGGGATGCTGGGCATTGGGTAACGGTCTGGGATGGTTCGCTCGTTTAGTTTCCTAAAATCGATGACCAACCTCTTATTTGGGTTGCTCTGGGCATCTGTGCCCTTTTTGTCTACTACCCAGGTTGGGCTGCTGTAGGGCGACTTCGAGGGTCTGATGATGCCGTCTTTCAGCATTTGTTTGATTTCGGCATTTACAAAATCGGAAACGCCCATAAGGTTTGGGTAGGCTCTGGAATACACCGGTTCGTTGGCGACTGTACGAATCGTGGCAGTGACCGCGGTGATCATGTCAGAGTGTCAAAACTATCGGTATCGTACGCTTGTGTAGTGAATTTTCGGTCCCGGTAATTGACTAAAATCTCTTTTAAGAGATAAAGACAAGTCCACGATAGTGGCAAAAACAGTTCACAGTGACCACATAAGTGTCTGCAATACCAAATTCCTGTGAAAGTGGATTGTACAAACATAATTATCTAAGTGAAAACTTCAGTAAATTGTGTGCACCACTGCCCAAAGTGACGTGGTGCAACCATACAGTGTTGCAAAGCTCAGGACAATTTGGTTGGAAGCCCGATATATGCATCGAGTAGCTACTCACAGCTTCTCGAATACTTGGTTCTAGCCTAGACTAGGATCTTGTTCTACTGCATATTTCTGGGCGTTTCATCAATATGTCAAAGAAAGACATTCTTGGTGCGGCTCTTCTAGCTGCTGCGTTCGAGCCGTCTTGTAGTAACCGCGTAATAATGGGAACAAGTACCACTACTACAAGCACCAACTCGTATGTACACGAAGCCTCAGTTGTTCCCACTACCTCGGCAGCAACGTTCTCAGTAGCATCAACCTCAACCGTTTGTTGCACTGGAGGAATCTATTTATTTGGCAACGAGTCAGTATTAAGTAGCAGCGTTGTAACAGAATACAAATACAAGCAGCATAAGGCCCAGACGCGTAAGCGCAAAGTAAAAAAGACGTACACGTTCCGCCCCTCAAAGAGACCGACAATCAGCAACTAATAGATTTAGTCTGCTTAGCAGTGACACTGTTGGAGCAGCTACACGATCACAGCCACAGATCCATCCACAGCGAATAACATACAAACAACACGCAACGCACTGGCAAGATGTGACATCGCCTCAGCAGCGGGTACCAGAGCCACTCAACTCCCAGGCGTCTGAGCTCAGTGACTTGATTGCATCCATAAAAATGCTGAATGAAACCGTAAGTCGCCTTGCAAGAATGCAAGAGGAAATGGTACGCATGCAGTCCAAAATGCTGGACCTTCTCACCGCACGTACCCAAAAATGAATCCTCAACAGTTAAAAATGATGTGTTGGAACGCCAGAGGAGCCTCCAACAAACTGCGCGAAATTGAGCTGTTAGTGCAGATACACGATATACATATAATCCTACTCAGCGAGACCCAGCTCCAAAATACAAACACCATTAAAATAAATGGGTTCTCTTGCTACACAAACACCATTAAAATAAATGGGTTCTCTTGCTACACAGCAAACTATGCCTCTCCGAGCCATGGGCGCGGTGGTGCCGCTATTCTTATCAGGAACAACCTTCAACATTTCCCAATCATGCAGACTTGCACTCCATCCATACAACTGGCTAAGGCCATTGTCACCACTGGAAAAGGAGAAGTAGAGATTGGGGCAATCTACTGCCCCCCCCAACGCTCATTTGACAAGATCAGATATGCATGACGTCGAGCATTGCGCAAGCTCAAAGTATATAATTGCAGGGGACTGGAACGCACACCACCAGGTCTGGGGAGCCTCCAGATCTAACACAAGAGGCAGGAAGCTCATGGAATTTGCACTTGCGTCATCGGCACAAATATTAGCAACAGGCAGCCCAGCAAGATATCCCGACAATGTCCGCCAACGTCCCACATGCATCGACTTCGGCATGTACAAAGGAATCCAGCACTGGAAACTGCATGTCACACAACACACAGCCCTAAGCTCGGATCACTTGACACTTGTCATCACGCTTGATGCCTCCGCAACGACATATCCTCGGGCAACAAGATTAGTCAACAGCAATACCGATCTGAGAGTGTTCACAATGCGACTGAACGATGCACTAGATCCAGAGATTGAGCTCCAAACTGACCAGGATATCGCCAACGCACTGCAACTGTTCACCGAAAAAATTTACGAGGCCTCCGCAGATGCTCAAAGATCGGTCACACGCCACACAAGACTCCAAACTGGTCAGTTCAAGTTGACAACCGAATTGTGTAACCTTCTTCTTGAAAAGCGTAGACTGAGGAGAATATACATGAGAAAACGACACCCAGAGGACAAGACAAGCTGGCACCGCGCAAGAGCTCAATCGACAACGCAAGCATTTATTTGAAAACATGCTGGAGAACATGGGCACGAACTCGGATGCCAATTTTTGTCTCTGGAAGGCCACCAGAAATAGTAGACGACAACCAAATCGATTCAGTGCCATCAAAAATACTCTCGGTAACTGGGGTCGATCCGAGCAAGAGCAAGCGGATACTTTCGCAGTACAACTTGAAAACCGTTTTAAGCTACATGAATTTGTCTCAGACGAAGATCTATATGCCACCAACCTTTGCCTGTCAGCCCCATTACAACTCGACCTGCCAGAGAAAGGTTTTGTTCAAACAAAGCCCCGGGAAGCGACAGAATAGGCAATCGCACGCTGAAGGCTCTACTGGAAAGAGCAATAGATTTCTTGGTAACGATTTTTAATTGCATACTGAGGCTGCAGCATTTTCCTTCAACTTGGAAGATAGCAGAGCTTGTTATGATCCAGAAGCCAGGAAAACCAGAAGCGGATCCAGAATCATATCGACCAATTAGCCTGCTGCCCTCGGTCTCCAAGGTCTGGGAAAGGCTTCTTATAGCCAGGCTGGCAATCATCGCAGAGACCCGGAATGTTATACCAGATCACCAATTTGGCTTCCGCTCATGCCATGGTACTGCAGAGCAACTCCATAGAGTTACCGACCACATTCTGAAATCCTTTGACCAGCGAGAATACTGCAATGCAGTTCTAATTGACAATGAGCAGGCGTTCGACAGAGTCTGGCACCCTGGACTCCTGCAGAAAGTGAAGTTGACACTTCCTTCACCCTATTTCGCTCTGATACGATCCTACTTGGAGGGTCGTTATTTCAGAGTCAAGTTCAGAGCAGGGCTGTCTCCCCCTCACCCAGCTCTTGCAGGAGTTCCACAAGGAAGCGTTCTGGGACCGTTTTTATTTAGCCTGTTTGCTGCTGACATACCCTTCCCGGATGCTCAAACCCTTGGAGTCACGCAATCGTCGCTCCTGTTGGCCTCATATGTCGATGATGTGTGCATGATGACCTCATCAAAATCACCACAAATGGCCGCACATGTTGCACAGGCATATATAGACGCTCTTGTAACTGGGCCAGAAGATGGAATGTAAAGATCAATGCTACGAAGAGCTCCAACATGTGCTTCACCCTCTGCCGACTTCAGCCTCCCATTATACAAATTCACGGCGTGCCATTGCTCCAACCAACTAAAGTCACCTACCTGGGACTTACACTGGACAGAAGGCTGACGTTTAAGGCCCATATCCAAAAAACGGTAGCAACATGCCGTAACAGGCTGCGCCAAATGAATTGGCTTCTCAGCAGGAACAGCAAGTTACCACTGCGTAGTAAGCGCACTATCTTACAAACAATTGTGTCTCCAATATGGAGATATGGGATGCAGGTCTGGGAGAGACTGCAGAACCGAGCCATGCGGCTCATCACAGGATGCCCACGGTTCCTAAGAAACTCGACTCTCCACCGGGATCTAAACCTTGCAACTGTGGAACAGCAACTGTGTTTCTTTTCAAGCAGATACAACGCTCGACTCCAAAACCATGCAAACCGGCATGCACAAAACCTGGCACGTTCACGGCCCACTCAGAAGATTGAGGAGGAGACATTTTGCAAGTCTCCTCATACACTAATAAGTTACCTTAAGAGGCAAACACTAAGTCAGCCAAGTTCTTCGAACCATGTGATATTTTAATTGTAAGAAAACATGTTATTTAGAGCATATTTAGAATGCTGATTATAACATTTTAATTAATAAAAAAAGGAAAAAAAATGATCATGTCTCTAAATTTCTTTTTAATGGAGGCAGGCGTCACGATGTCGTTGACATCAGTGAAATTTACATTTGTGCAACTGTGGTATTGCAATTTCTCAGAGTTGCCCTGATATTCCAGAGTGTTCTCTGCTAAATTAAGATTAACCCCAGCCCTCGTTAACAGATCAAAACCTATAATAGCATCAAAGGAGCTAAGTGTATCTAATAGAAAGAAAGCGGAAGTGTGCCGGAAAACGTTCATGAAGCACTTTTGGTTAATTTGGGTAGAGCCGTGTATCGAGTTCACCAAAAAGGTTTCGCTACCGGCATTATGGTTTTCAGCTCCTTTATGGGCTTTACATAATTTTTTGCCGCGCCTGTGTCAATTAAAATTCTTAGAGTTCTCCCAGCCAACCGTCGTTCGATGAACGGCAACCGGGAGTGTTCTCTAAAAAATGCACTGCATCGTCGTTCGGGGTATAATCATTGTCGCTCTCAAGTTCTTCAACTGCAGCCTTTGCTGCTTTTTCATATTCCGCCCTAAACTCTTTGGATTCTTCCTGCACTATATTGCTAAGACGCTGCCTTCTGGGGCCTGTCGAACGGTCGAAGGAATTTCTTCGCTTTGCAGGGTTCGGATCACTAGTTGGGGGTTTGTTGTATTCAGTGCGCTGCCTAAACTTGGAGGATGCGTCAACCTCCATTGGCTGTGGTGCTTGGGCTTGGTTATCTTTGTACGACTGATCCTGGGGGGTGCCATTCGGCCACTTTACAAAGTGTGGGTTCCTATCTTGGTTTTGATCTTCTTTGCTAAATTTACCTGGCTTGCCGTGGGAACGGTTCCTGCTGTTTTCAGCCCTAAGAGCCCTCTCCTCCACAGCCTTAGCATAAGAGTTAGTGAACATGCTCCTTTCGATGCTTGCTTCCGCCTCTCTGGCCAAAGCCAAGGCAGCCGGCAAGTCTTTGGGCTGAGTTGGAAAAACCAGTGCTCTGAGAGCTTTTTTTAGACCCGAAACAAGAGCATGTAGGGAGTCGGCTCTAACTTCTGCGTTGAGCAAGGCGGTGCCCCCCTGTTCATGAGACATTACAATCTTATTGGTTACCAAGGTCAGTTTTTTTTCGATTTCAGCAATCGTAAAGATATTTTATCGCCATAAGTGCAATCTAGTCTGGCCAGTATAGCGTCAAAGTTTAGCACAGTATTAAGCGACACTAGCAAGGCTCCCGCTGCCCTTCTGATTTTGTTTCTTATAATAGCGACTGCTTGGTAGTGTGCGCTGCTGCCGTCGTATGATTTAAAAAGTTCGTACGCATAAATGGCCGACTGCCTCCATGCTACATATTCGTCTTGAGTACCCGTGAACTCAGGTACAGACTTGATTACATCAGGCCTAACCGTTATCTTTTCATATGTGATGATCTGCGGAGCCTCCACTTGTAAACTCTGCACTTGGGCAACTAACGAGTTAATTTGAGCCTGAAATTGAGACTGTTGCTGCGCCAAAGCTTGTCTGACAGCATTATCAATAAGCACTTGGATCTGACTGGGGTCCATCTCGCTATCTGTTGGCTCACTAGTTGGCGGCGCTTAGTTATGCTTAGTTATCTTCACTGTCAAGCTCAAGTTTCACTTCCCTATAAGCACCTGCCCAACTCATTGGCTGTAGGTTGACACTACACAAATACACTTTCGCCGAACAGAAATGTTCGACAGACTCGTGACCCTTAAATTCGGGTCACCCAAGAGATAGAATGAGATTTATAAGGGAAAATACTAAACGTTTTCAGTTTATTAATGGTAACAGCAAAAAATTTAAGGTACCTTGGGGAAGCACTGATAATTTTCCGCCATAAGGTATGCTTTAAAAATTTTACAATTTTGGTGTATGCATCAGCTAAATCCCCAATAGGGTATGCACTGATAACTTTTCAATTTAAGGTATGCTTTAAAAAATTCACAATTTTGGTGTGTGCACAAGCTAAGTTCACAACTTGGGTATGCACTGATAATTTTTTTCAATTTAATGTATGCTTTAAAAAATTTACGAATTTTGGTGTGTGCACTAGCTTATTTTTACAAATATTCTTGGGTCATGCCGAAGAATCACTTAGTGAACTTACATGTTCTTAACGTGCCAGTTACGTTGGGCGCCAAATATATAAAAGTATCTCCGCTAGTCCCGTTGGGTCGAATCCTGGTTCTTCCGTTACCGCCGAGCATCAACTGCAGTCCTTCCTCCGTTGGAAGGGATGTTCCGTGGCTGGGTCCTGTTGGGTTGACAAGAATTACGTTGGGAAGCACTTAAGTCTTCCTTAATTACTGGCCTTGTGGCTCAGTATTGATACAAATATAATAAGGGTTTACGGCTAATGCCGGAGTAGTATATTTTAGAGTCGAGCGATCTCTTTAAAGGTTGATATAAAACTAAGCTTAATACAAATAGAAGAATGTAAAGCTACCCTCCGAGCCAATGCATCACGCCACATATTCACTGATCGGCAAGCCGAGTCAGCATTTCTTAATATCGCAACGCGGCACATCGAATAGGAAGTATCCGATTGCCGCTGCGACCCACTCTTAGCGCAGAGCGCTGAACTCAATCTGGCGCGTCAGCATTGTTTACAAAGTTTGCTTATTTGCTAAGGGCATACAAAGTATTGGACTTACGCTAAATTACTTGGTTGTTAACTTATATTTTAATTATGAATTTATATGTATGCATGTTTAACGTAAGTTTAAACATTCTGCCAAGTGCCCGAAAAGGTTGTGGCATGTTACCTCATCTTATAGTACTTTTTTAATTTATGTTATTTGCTTGAACATTCTGCAAAGGCGCAGCAAAGGTTATGACCTGCAGTTTTCTTTTTATTCTTAATTTTCTAATGGTGTATATATTATTATTATTTTAATTATTATTAAGGCTACTCCCAAAAAAGCATATCTGGATATGTGATGAAAATTTGAGCCTTTTAACTCAATATGAATTTCTTTCAAATTTGTTATTTCCTTTTTTAAATGATCGATTTCTGCCGAATGATTGACTGAAGATAATTTTACAGGTTCCCATATTATTTTTGGGCTTGCTTTAACTTCTCCTAAGTGTGCTGAAGATACTTCATGGTTTTCTGAGTGAATATTGTGATGGGCTACCAATATTTTGTCATCAGATCTAGCTGTACAATCTGACTTAATGTTCAGAATTCCTTGCTCGGGCAATTCAATTAATTCTATTTGCGCGCTAGCACACTGAATTCTTATTTTGGTATAGCTTGGTACTTTAAATAACCAACCAATTTTCTTTTCTAGCTCCACCCAGTATGTTCTTAAATTTGCCGTATTTTTATACACGCAATTTTCATGTTTATTTGGTTTTATTTTTGATTGAAGCTGTTGCTTCCTTATTCTCTGATTGTATCCTAATTAGGAGACATATCTTTGTTATTGAAGTTTGGTATTCATCAGCTATATCTGCTAGCGCTCTGGTAGCTAAATAAGGGGCTGATGCAGTTCCGTATGTAACGGTGCTTAGTTTATTTTCTTTAAGTTCCTGGGTTGGTGAATTTCTCCATATAACATAATGCTATTTACGTAATTTTACAAATTTGTCAAAGATATATTTTTGAATTCTTGGTCCTATCCACATAATCTCATTAAGAATTTTATTGTTTGTTGTTTTTGCTTCAGCATCAAAGATTACTGTCTAATGCGGTAGTAAATATCTCACATAAATTATTGCTTCAACCATATGACCAAATTATAAACATAAAAGACCACTCGTAACTTTGGTACTTAAGATTTCATACCTGATTACTACGTGATGCGGTAGGTAATATCTACCATCTGTTGTTGCCTGAACCATATGACCTAATTCTACTCTGCCATGAATTTACTAAATTGCTCTTTAAGGTTTGGGTTTCTTTGGTGCTTTTTTTCTAAATGCAAACATCGGACAATTGCTTGATTTTTTGAATTTCCTAAGGTTTTATCCTCTTTAAACGAAGAAGCAACTGTGTATCTTCCAGAATCTATCTTTGTTGTTCTATTAAATTTTGCTCACATATTTCACCTCTATATGCTCTGTTTCTTCAGGCTCTATTTCCCAGTATCGTGTTAAGTCTTTAATGTCAATGACTGTACCGACTATAGTTTTTCCACCTTTGGATTTTAAACATCTAGATATAATCCACAAAACACCGGTATTCTGACAAAGCAGCCCATCGATTTTAACAACTCCATTCTGCAGAATTTGAGGGTATAAATCTGCTCCTATGATCAATCTACCCGACTTGGTTTATTAAAGTTTGCATCAGCTAATATGTAGCTCTGCCATTTTGTTTTTTGCACATCGACAATTTAACATGGCAGAGTTTTCATTAACTTTGAAAGAATAATTGCTTCAACTTGATGATGTCTGCTTTTATTACTGGTTCTAATAGTGAGTTTTACCTTGTATTTTGAAGTAGTAGTGACTGGAGATACCCCACTCATATTTATATGAGCTCTTATTCTTGGTCATTTTTAGATCTGCGCTGCTTCTTCCGATATGATTGTACTTAGTGACCCACTATCTATTAGGGCTCTAAGCTTCTCGTATTATGCATTAGTTAGTTTGACTTCTACAAGTGCAGTTGCTTAGAGCGCTACACAAGTATTCATCTTTTGCCTTTTTTATTATTGACATGAAGCATTGTTTGGTGTTTTTATTGCATTTTGAACAAAGAATTTCTTTAAACATTTTAAGCACAACTGTACCTTTTTTGCCAATTCGGATCTCTCCATTGGCACCAAACCCCTGAACCTTTAGCACTGAAGTATGTTATGTCCTGGGGCTTTACAAATTGGACAAATCTTTGTATTATTGTTACTTGACGTGGTTATATTGACCGAATTTTCTCAATATTATATGAGCGAAAATCACGTCAACTTCTTCGGAAATATTTGTCATTGAATCAATAAATATTTTAATTTGCTTACCTGAATCAATATTTAGATTCGGTTAACCAACTAAACGATTCAGCTGTTCCGAAAATGTTTTTCGTTTATTTTCATACCGTTGTTTACTTGATTGCAAGCGGTAATATAGTTCTCTGCGGAACCAATCATAAGATGAAAAATCATGCTTTTTGCTTCTGCTTTTTATTAAATTTTTAAGTAATTGAATTTTAGAGCAAGACTAATGTAATAAGTTCCGAAAATAATTCGAAAAATATATCCCAATCTTTGGGATTACATGATTTTTATTCTGTAATTTTAAATCAAGAGTGTCACTAATATTGTGGGAATCACTAATTTTTTCTTCAAATATAGAACTTTTAAGCCCCTGTTTGATTAAGTCTATTATATTCGAGATTTAAAGCCATTAACGGTTCCTTTCATTCCTTTTCATCAGAATTGTTGATAGTTGTTGGAGATTGTCTATTGTGTCGACAATCTCCTTAAAAAAACTACCGTCTTTCTACATTGTTTTTCAAACCTGTCGTCTAGGCTTATCTCTTTCTCTACTCCTGCAGGGGGCCTAAAAACTTTTTAATTATTGGAATGCTACTTTTCTCCACTACTGCAGGGGTCTTTAAAGATCTTTCAATTATTGAGGAATTAATTGGTATCCTTTTGCTTTAAATGATAAAAAGCCTGCATTATTACATCAAATTGTTTTGTATTCAATTTTGTATTTCCTTCGCTATCTCGGAATGTTTTTTTTACAGCTCAATTGTCTTATCTGACATCATACTTCTTAATACACAATCAAAAATATATTGTATATATAAATTAATTTATTTTTAATTTTTAAACCCGACCAACGAGTCGGTGCAACTTACTGATAGGGTCGGGTCATATTTCGTGTAAGTGTAAGTTATCAAGTAAGATTTGTTCATCTGACCACCCTTGCACGCGCAACGCCTAAACTCTAAGGGTCAGCATTGTCGCTACAACGGTCATTGACGGTAACCAGAGTTAGTTCTTAATAAGCCTCTGTACTGAAACAAGCAAATACATTATCCTACTCCGGCACTTGGCCGTTAATCATTATAATGTTCTATTGCTGAGCCACAAGGCCAGTGATTGGAAAGCTTAAGCATTTCCCAACATAATCATCAGTAATCTTCATTGCCTGCGACGCCGCCTGACTAAGAAGGCGGCCCGACAGGAGTCAAACACGCTGCCTGAGACCCGACACAACCCGGAGAAGGTAGACGGATCTGGCAGACTTAATATTTGGCGGCCAACAAACCAAAAGCACCTGCCTTTTAATTAGAATAAAATCCTAATGAACATGTAAGTTCGACCAGTTACTTCAAATCGAAACAACAAAGAATAAATACAACTAGATAAAAGTCGTGCAAGTACTGACTGTGAAAAACAAAATCTATATTGTACAATTGCCAACAAATTCTAACTGAAAACATAAACGTAAAGTGTATCTCTGCCGATCGAAACAAACTGGTCCCCATATTAAAACAAAATTAAATATTATTATTAAAAAAGTGTGAATTATTAGCTGATGAGTTGGTGTAATCAGTATAGAGAAGAGAAAAAGATAGTGACGACGGTTGGAACACAGAGCCCCAAGATAATTACCAAGAGCCAAGCCAGGAAGAAGCAATCATGGATGTGAATCAAATCCAAGCGCTGATAGCGGCCGCTGTTAGACAGGCTTTAGCCCAGTAAGGGGCAAGTTTTCAGTCACGTATCAATGAAATGCAGTCTCAGATAACCAGTTTGCGTATTGAGGCCCCACAAGTTGAAGCAAATGAAAGAATTGCACTACATCCAGAAATAAAGTGCAACATTCCTTTAGACATTGTCAAGTCTATTCCTGATTTTAACGGGACACAAGACGAATATGTAGCATGGCGACAGTCAGCCACGGATGCATATGAGTTATTTAAGCCATTTAATGGCAGCAGCACTTATTATCAGGCAGTTTCAATAAAGCGAAACAAAATTAAAGGGCCCGCGAGAGCAATATTAGTCTCGCATAATACTGTACTAAATTTCGACGCCATAATAGCTAGACTGGACTGTACGTACGCTGACAGGACGTCGCTACGCCTTCTTCAACAAGGTTTAGAGATGGTCAGGCAGGAAGGCTTAAGTCTCATGCAGTACTACGACGAAGTCGAGCAAACTCGTTACAAACAAAATCACAATGACTCACGACCGCGAAGGCGCTGAGCTGCTTAACAGAGAGATTAGGTCTGACGCTTACACGCATTTATTTCGGGACTCAATAAGTTTCTCAAGGCAATTGTTTTCCTGGCACAGCCGAAAGATTTGCCGTCTGCTTTGGCTCTGGCTAGAGAAGCAGGGGCAAGCATAGAGCGAAGCATATTTGCAAACACGTACTCTAAAGCCATCCAAGAGAGGGCTCAGACTTCAGAAGCCAATAAGCATCTTGCGCAGTTTAAGCAGGGAAGAAATGGCAAGGATGAGCGAGGGCAAGAGAAAAACCCTCATTTCGTCAAGCGTAGACAAAGTAGCAATGGCCAGGAGCAGAGTAGGAAGGAGGATCAGGACCAGCCACAAATTTAAATTTAAAATGAAATATTAGGTAAAAAATTTAATTTAATATCTGGGGTGTTCAAAATAAGAGTATTAAATGATCCAACATTTGTTGCGAGGATTGGAAAAACCCAATCAGATCAATATGATTAGTAAAGCAAGTTAGAGCAAGTTACTGCGCACTAAACAGTTAAGGATATGGTTCTTAATCGTATCAAAAGAGGACTCTAAATTGAAGACTCGGAAAAGTCTGTTATAGTCAACACAGAGAACTCGAAAAGGTTCATGCAGAGAATAGTTAGTATTACAAGTATTTAGAGAAATCGGTGTAAAGTTACGAGTACGTCTCAAAGGTACAGAAAAGTTAATTTGGCTCAATAGCAGAGATGAGTCAATTTTGCCAATTATTAATTTATGTAAACATAGAACTCCCAGCATCATGCGACGGTTAGTAAGAGATGGGAGGTTAATTAATTGCAATCTACTGTGGTATGAAGGCAAATCAGTACCTGGAACCCAGTTAAAGCCGCGAAGAGCAAAAAGAAGAAACTTCTTTTGAACAGACTCAATTCTGTCTTGGTGTACCGAATATTGAGGAGACCACACACAAGATCCGTATTCCAGAATAGGCCGAACAAGAGAAGTATATAGCAGCTTAGTCGTACAAGGGTCGTCGAATTCCTTAGATCATCGTTTGATAAATCCAAGAGATTGCGTCGCCTTGTTGACTGTAAGCGCGATATGTTTGTCAAATTTAAGTCTATGATCAAGAAGAATTCCCAAATCGGTGACACAGTCTAATCTCTCAAGAGAAACCCGGTGTGTGAGGCGTACATCTATAGAATGACATAACCTTACATTTAGAGCAATTCAGAAACAACAAGTTGCATTTACACCAAGCAAAAACAAATCCAGGTACGATTGCAATAAATAAGGACAGTTGTTGTCATTATATGATTAGCACAGCTTCACATCATCGGCGTACATTAGTACATAGGAGTGAAGGAAAATAGACGGGCGATCGTTAATAGATTAATTAAAAAGTAAAGGCCGAAGAAGGCTACCCTGGGGTACACCAGAGGTACCAAAGACAGACTTAGGCAGTGAGGATTTAAATAGCACTTTTTGAGTTCTTCAAGAAAGATATTCGGAAATCCACATAAGAAGGCTGTGTGGAAATCCGATAGTACTAAGTTTTTTAAGCAAGAGATAGTGGTTAACGGAATCGAAGCGTAGCTGAAATCTGTGTAAATGACATCAGTCTGCTTTTTGTTCTGAAAACCTTAAATAACACGGGAGGTAAGCTCAAGTAAGTTAGTGGTAGTAGATTTCGATTTGACAAAACCATGTTGGCAGGGTGAAATGATAGAGCTACATGAGTGTTGTAGTTGAGATGTTATCAGCTTCTTAAACACTTTAGGCATCGCAGATAATTTGGAAATACCCCTATAGTTTTTAACATCAGACTTTGAACCATGTTTGTGAAGAGGAATTATAAATGATTCCTTCCAAATGGTTGGGAAAGAGCACGAGTTAACAGACAATTCAAATAATTTAAGCAAGGGCTTACATAAAGAATCAGCATAGGCTTTGACCTGTTAACACAGGCAGGAGTAACTACAATACCATAATTGTGACAGCGTTAACTTCAGTAACATAATAATATAGCGGTACCGAGTTCCATCAAAAAGGAATTCAAAAAAATGATTCTAGAGAATATTAAAGTTTTTTCGACCTCTAAAGAGGCGCTACCATTTAATACCTCAGTAATCGCCACTGTTCGTACAGAAGATAATGAACCTGTATATTCTAAATTGTATCCACACCCCATGGTGGTGGCAGATTTCGTAAGCAACGAAATCAAGCAATTATTGAAAGATGGTATAATAAGGCCATCCAGGTCCCCATACAACAGCCCAACATGGGTGGTTGATAAAAAGGTACTGATGACTGAAGCAATAAAAACAAGCGCTTGGTCATCGATTTCAGGAAACTGAATGTGGGAACTATTTCCGATCGCTACCCAATGCCATCCATTCCCATGATTGTAGCAAACTTGGGAAAAGGTAAAATTTTTCACTAATTTAGACTTAAAGTCAGGTTACCAGCAAATCTATTTAGCGGAACAAGACCGCGAAAAAACATCATTCTCGGTAAATGGCGGTAAATACGAGTTTTGTCGCCTGCCCTTCGGCTTAAAAATAACAGGAAGCATTTTCCAAAGAGCCATGGATGACGTGCTAAGAGAACAAATTGGCAAGATATGCTACGTCTACGTAGACGACGCTATAATTTTTTCCGAAAATGAAATCGATCATGTCCAGCATATTCGCATAGTACTAAAGTGCTTAAGCGATGCTAACATGAGAGTCTCACAAGAAAAAACTAAGTTTTTCAAAGAGAGCGTCGAATATTTAGGGTTCATAGTAACCAGAGGCGGTGCAAAGACGGATCCCGAAAGGGTAAAAGCCATACAAGAGTACGTCGAGCCAAAAAACTTGTTCAGTATTAGATCATTTCTCGGTTTGGCTATCTATTACAGGAGATTTGTTAAAGATTTTGCATCAATTGCAAGACCACTAACGGATATACTGAAGGGAGAAAACGGATCAGTCAGCAAGCACAGGTCCAGAAAAGTTGCAGTCGAATTCAACGAAAATCAACGCAACGCTTTTGAATGTCTCCGTAACATTTTGGCATCAGAAGATGTCATTCTCATGTACCCAGACTTCAAACAGCCTTTTGACCTGACTACCGACGCCTCCGCTAGTGGCATCGACGCCTCCGCTGTTCTGTCTCAAGGCAGCCTGCCAATGACCATGACTTCCCGGACATTTAAACAATGCGAGTTAAACTACGCAACAAACGAAAGGGAACTATTGGCCATCGTGTGGGCTCCAGGTAAACTCCAAAATTTCTTATATGGTACTAAAGAAATAAAAATCATTACAGATTACCAACCACTGACTTTTGCTTCAGTTTCAGAAAAAAAACACTAATGCGAAGATCAACAGGTGGAAAGCTTATATAGATGCACATGACGCTAAAATGTTTTACAAACCGGGGAAGGAAAATTTTGTATCTGATGCTTTGTCCCGTCAGAACGTAATTGCATTACAAGACGAGCCCCAGTCTGACGCTGCTACCATTCACAGCGAACTGTCACTGACCTACACGGTCGAAACAACGGACAAGCCTATAAACTGCTTTAGAAATCAAATAATTCTAGAAGAAGCACGTTTCCCACTGAATCGCAATCTCATACTTTTCGGTAGCAAGACTAGCCACCTTATCAGCTTCACTGACAAAAAAATATTTTCGAAACCCTCAAAGAGGTTATTAACCCAAACTAAGTTCTGGCATTGTAAAAATATCGTATCCGACATTACGGACAAAAATGAGCAGATCGAGATCATAACCGCAGAACACAACCGCGCGCACCGCGCCGCCCAAGAAAACGTCAAACAAGACCTATTTCTTTCCAAAAATGAGCAAGTTAGCGAACAAAGTCGCCGAAAATTGCAAAGTTTGTGCCAAAGTGAAATACAATAGACACCCAAAAAGACAGGAAGTTGGTGTAACGCCGATTCCGACATACGCCGGAGAAATGCGTCACATCAATGTTTTTTCTACGGATAAAAATCAGTTTCTAACTTGCATCGACAAGTTTTCAACATTCGCTATCGTCCAACCAGTACTGTCACGAACAATAGTTGACATAAAGTCATCCATATTCCAATTGGTAAACCTATTCCCAAACACAAAGACAGTGTATTGCGATAACGAAGCCGCATTTAACTCTGAGAGTGTAACATCATTACTTAAGAATAGGTATGGAATAGATATTGTAACTTCACCATACAATTGAATACAATAAAATATTGCATTCGGTGACAAACAAAAAACCCATCAAAATTATACATGCAACACCCATCAATTTTCGTCAAACCATAACAGAATATAATATATAATATAATAATAAAATAACAAAAGCACAAAAAACCAACATTGGCAGATGCAACCCAGATAGACAGAATAGGGTATTTGAGGTTGGAGAGAAAGTACTCCTCAAAAGTAATAGGAGACTGGGCAATAAGTTAACCCCGTTATGCTCAGAAGAGAAAATTCAGGCAGACATGGGAACGTCTGTTCTTGTTAAGGGGAGGGTGGTCCACAAGGACAATCTTAGATAAAGGTTGCCTCTGGTACACCAAACAAATAGGCTTAGCGATAAAAGATGCACAAGTTTCACTTCCCATTCTTTCTCTTTCAGGTTTGTGGGTACAATCTTCTTAATAGCAATAGTGAACGCTCGGAGCACCGACTATTCACACTCCAACTACATTCTTGTAGTGGACGGCAATGCTTTGGTGTGGGAGCGAAGGGATTATCTGAGACACTTAAGCAATCTGACTGACTTTGCAAGCATGGCAGAAGAAACAGAAAGATTATCAGAATTATTTCCTCAATCGCATATGTGAAAGTTATTAGATGTTTATACAGACCATATTATAAGTCTTTTGTCCGTTTTAAAGATCCATCATAGAATAGAAAGAAGCTTAGACTTCTTAGGTACAACTCTTAAGGTTATCGCAGGCACACCAGATGCCTCAGATTTAAAAAAAATCAGAATGTCCGAATCTAAGTTAATCGAATCAAACAATAGACAGGTAATCAGAAACTCAGAAGCAGATAAACGAACTCACAGACACAATAAATCAAATAATTAAAGCCAAACTGGCTAATTTAGTTGACACTTCGCATTTTATGAGGCTCTTGTGGCAAGAAATAGGGTGATAATAACGGAATTACTCTTGCTAAAGCCGACATAATAAACCCAACTGTTTTCAATCATAACGATTTAAAGTCTCTTGTCGAACTAACCTCAGAAATCCCTATTGTAAGCCTGGTGGAGGCATCTAATATTAAGATTTTACAGTCCGAAAACATAATTCACATCCTAATTGCAGACCCAAGAGTTAAGATTATATGTAAGAAGATCACCATATTCCCTGTATCACATCAACACAGCAGCTACAGTATGACATTGTGGCCGAATGCAAAGATGACACCTTGGCAGTAACAGAATGCTCCACGACAACACATGCCACTTTCTGCAAACTGGCGAATCACGACACTTGTTCTCGAGCTCTTCACGCTAGGGGCACCGCTTTCTGTCACACGCAGCCCAGCCACCTCAAGCCTATTACGTTTGTGGATGAAGGCGTTATGATTGTTAACAAGAGCCCGGCTCGAATAAGCACAGACGGCGGGCCTGAGATATCTACAAGCGGCACACATTTGGTCACCTTTGAGCGCTCAGCGACTATCAACGGCTCAAAATATGTGAATCAGCGAGAGGCCCTTAACAGAGCTCCGGGCATAGCTGGATCTCCGCTCCTAAACAACATCAGCCACGACACAGAGTTGACCATACCCCTGCTCCACAGGATGAACAACCATAATTTAAATACCATCCAGGAGCTTAAGGAAGAAATGACATCAACATGGTTGCCCAAGATATGGTTCACAGCTGGAGTGGGAATCAGCCTAATGTGTACTGGCTCGCTATTTCTTTTCCAAGTGCTAAGAAAAAAACGAGAATCAAGGAAGGTGCAAAGGGTCATCGACAGCTACAGTATAACCAGTATATATAAAGTGAACAAGTAAGACTATCATTTGTTCATCTGACCACCCTTGCACGCGCAACGCCTAAACTCTAAGGGTCAGCATTGTCGCTACAACGGTCATTGACGGTAACCAGACACTTCGTTTTGTGTCGCAACATAGTATGAGGTTATCGTCCGCAATTATGCTGAGTCGGCTCGCCGACTTCTACTTGATGGCGTGATGTTTACGCCGAAAGTATTTCCTTAGCTTAAGCATGACAATAATTGTTTAGCAATTTTGAGTTCTTAATAAGCCTCTGTACTGAAACAAGTAAATACATTATCCTACTCCGGCACTTGGCCGTTAATCATTATAATCTTCTATTGCTGAGCCACAAGGCCAGTGATTGGAAAGCTTAAGCATTTCCCAACATAATCATCAGTAATCTTCATTGCCTGCGACGCCGCCTGACTAAGAAGGAGGCCCGACAGGAGTCAAACACGCTGCATGAGACCCGACACAACCCGGAGAAGGAAGACGGATCTGGCAGACTTAATATTTTGTACGTACTTAGGTCACACCGTAATATTAACACGCATACAAAAGGTCGTAAATTATTGATTTTATTACGGTGCGTAGTGTTTACATGATGCAACATGTACCTCCACTTAAATATCTGTGTGACGTATATTTTAATTATGAATTTATATATTTATGAATTTATATTTATATTTATATGAATTTTATAAGTTTAGGCAGCCTGTGCTTCCTGTGTCAATACTGACATTATTTTTATACGTATTTGTTTAAGCTTTAGCAACCACATGAAATTCACTTTTGGTTTTGAAGTCAGTAGGAACAACGGTTTTATTGATGCACAAAAATTTGGTACAAACTTCCGAAAATAGGAAGCCAAGCCAACAAATTGCTTTTATTGCTTGTTTTGAATGATTAATTTTAATTTTGCACCGTAGCTGCTCTTTCTCATCCTCGCTTAGTCATAAAGACGGCAATGTACTCTCTTTTGTGAATCTTTTAGTTTCTTTCCAACTGCCCTGTTGTTACTCGCGTCTGTGGAATGTCATGTACCAGTCTAAGTAACATTTTAAACAGTTTATCAAGGTAGGACAACTTGTCAGAATTATTTATACTTTTATCAGTACTTATACAAGTATGTTGTTTATAATTAGTTCCGCTTAGAACATTTACTCTTTTAGTTTTCTAAATGTAAAACCTATCAACATATATCGCTACATCGAAGTTTTGGCTGAGATTCTCACGGCCAACCATTATATTTAAAATATTTATCGATTTTTACATGCAACAAAAGCTCTAAACATATTGTTCAACATTTATAATAGATAAGATTTGCAAAAGTGCTAAATATAGAAGATTTACTTTTACTATTAAATTTTACAATATTTTGTGATCTTTTCCCATTCAATTTATCTGCTGCACTTTTTTTTGACCAAAGAACACCCTAGAGTCAATGCAAAATGGAATGAAATCATTACCATTACCGATTATCCGGTGGATAAATTTATTGCTCCGTTTGGTGGGGCGACCATGGAAACATTTATCTGCTTTTCATTGTGTATGACGATGCCATTCGTTTGTCCTTTTGGTCATACTGATGTATAATGTCCAGCTTCGTCATATTTAAAACATTTAACGTTGAATCGATAATTCACTCCAGACTGACTACTCTGGTTGTGGTATTGTCTTTTCTTTGCCAAAGGACCAGGAAATTTGGTATATCCATGGCCAGACTTCCTACAATATTGGCATTTCCCCTATGACGAGAAATTTTTATTTCTTTCGCTCTGGACTTGGTCCGTCCTTGATTGTACGCATCTTTAAAACGTGTGCCTGATAGTTGCTGTTGCAGCTGATTACGAGTCTTCACAATAATAGCAAACACCCAACGCAAAAAGCTAACTTTTACTAGCGCCATGTGAGCCAACGCTATAGTCACTGCAATTTCTTTCAAATCGTTCGTCTTCCATTTGGACATAAGCAGAGTGACAATACGACTGCCATATTCCGTAAAGCCTTCTCCTGGTTTGGACGAGCATTAAGAATATTCATGACTGTGGCAGCAGACGTCTCAATGTCTACAAATCGTTGGATGAACAGTTCCTTAAACTGAGTTCAAGCAATGCCAGAAAATCATATCTGCGACCGCTATTGTGACGCGCTGCCTTTTGCGCCTTGCTTTAAATTATTAAAAGAGTGCTACCGGGGGATAATGTCGGCAAATATTATTCCTGCTGTTATACACCAGGCAGAGACGTCCGCTCCAGCACAATCGGCGAGAAGGCTCATCTCCACCAACTCAACAAAGAACGTCGGCGCTAAGGTCCAAGCTGCAGTCTACGGTGCTGGAAAACGATCCGGCACAGTATGTTATGAAGAAAAGCGGCTTTCCGTCGACAATGTCTGCTGCTTCTGACGCGCAGACAAGTTCTTCGACACCGATTTAGATTTAGCAAAGATGTTCAAATTTTCAGAATCTTCAGATCTTCAGAAGCGCATTAAACCGCTCAATGGGACATGGCCAACTGCAACTAGGCAGAAATGTGCTTTTAAGCAACACGTCGGCAAGGAGTTAACATCTGCGCAAATTAATGCCTGACATGTCATCCGTAAAGGTTTCCCAACTTTCACGGACAGGCTGGAGGAGTGACTGATTTTTATCAGTAATTATGAACAGCCTACTGAAAGATGTAGTTTTAGGAACGAGGAGAGCCTGATTCCGCTGCAGAAGTGACTTCAAGGAAGCTCTGGAAGCGGTGCGTGGAAAACGTATGATTCCCGACACCGTGCCAAATAAATACTATAGGCACTCTTCGAATGTTGTATGGCACTGAGATTATACAAGTTGCGCTGCAACGGAAGCTACGAGAAGAGCCTGCGATACAGTCGCACGATTTGGACACGGTGATCCGAATGACCCTGGCTGTCCAGAATTATCGCGCAACGTTGGCTGCAGGATTATCTTCATGATCCACTGCACAACGCAGTGGCACAAAAACTCGCTCTCTGCTACTCTTGGTGAAGCCTTTCTTTTCACAGCCGTCCCGCGCTGTCTCGAACGGTGTAACCATAGTCGCGTACATTGCCACATTTAGGAGCCAGCTGTCGAAAGTGGACAAGTTCACACAAGCAGTTGATAGCCGATGCCGACCCCAGTCTAGTATCATACTACTGGGCAGCTTAGCTACAAGCTCGTTCAGAAGCGCAGGATCATGAACAACGAGGAAATTAGGCAGCAACGCAGCCAACAAGAACCAGAGTGTAGCTCATGTGCCAAATGTGCGGGCGAGCATCAACTTTCAAAATGTGATGACTTTGGATCTATGAGCACGAAACAACGGTGGGATTTTGAAAAAAAAGAGTTAAAAGAAGCGTGCCTAAACGCACGCTACAGAATGGTGATAAAAAAAGCGTTCAACATTTAATTTTTTTTTTCTGGCTTAAAATGAAAGTTTTTCCCAAATATTTGACATACCGTTCCCACTTATCGTTTTCCTCACTTTATCGTTTATCGATTGTGGGGCCGTAGATATCTTTATGCTTTTCGGTAAAACTTAGATATTTTAACTACCAGAAGATAAAGCAACGTCAAAATTTGAGCAAATATACTGCTGAACCGATGATTACAACTTGATTTCGTTAAACGCGAAACAATGACGGATATACGAGGGTAAATGTTGCGAGAAGAGAAGAGATGCTGTATTGAGTTAAGGTACTACTGTTAGTACAACTGACAGCATCAATTAGTGAAATACCGGAGAAAAAGTACAAGTGGAAACAAAATTGTTAGGATAACACAATGTAAACTTGAAATTGGAACCAACACCTTAAGTAAAAATTATTTAAAGCCAGAAATATACCTAACCCCACCATATAACTGAGATTAAGATTATAAAACACGATGACATTGTTAAACTGATATCAATAAATAATATCACACTTTACATAATTATAATAATCATAATTTTTGTACTTATACTGACCCATATATATTTTTATGAAACGAAGTAAACATGAAAATGAAATACCAAATAAGCCACAAGAAAAAGAAATGCAACAAAGTCCATTCCCCTCATTGTATCCATCCTAAGTATAGGATTACTTCTAAGGGAGGGAAGTGACGTAATCTTGTCCACACTATACCCTATTAAAACACAAACAAATAAAATGCGACAGTTATTACTGCCGCACTCAAAATTCAATTATACAAAATCTCACACTCAGCAGCAACAATAATGTAATCAATAACAAATAGCTCGATGCACCAAAACTGTAAACAATAACCAATTGATCGATGCGCGAAAAACCCGCACTCAGCATAAATAATATTGTAAGCAATAAACCAAGCGGGATACGCTTTGAATCTTCTAAGCATCATTGAATTAGTCTTAAGCTAACTGTCAAATGAAACACAACATAATCTTCAAATATGACTTACAGAATTTTAAATCGCGCTTTTATTTAAAATGTGTTAGAGTTGGACTTAGTGTTCAACTCAGGCTATTTGTTCGATTCGCAAATTATAGCTTACAAAACTATATATATATATATTTTCAAGATTAAAAACATTTGAAATTTGGTGGTGACCAAATTTGCAAAGACAGATTTTGGTACTCAAAGCATTTCAGATTTTGTCGCTCTTTTTCGCTGTCTTGTTGAGTCCATGCAATATTGCCGTAGTCTCGTGTTTTTTTTTTGTTTAAGCTCTTCCCTTGTAGCTCCTGTTTAATTTGTACATTCAGCCCTCCTGATAAAGGATTTGAATCGGAATTGTTCTTAAATTCCGCAATAGTTGACTACATATACAGCCTTTCGCCCTCTCAAAATATGTCTACGTCATAGCAGTTATTTTAACGACTTTTACTATTCTATATGATATACAATTTTCTTTTTCAACTTCAATCCTACTCCATACCAGGGACACTTTAAATGCATTTTATTTACCTTTTACTGTTTTTCCGCCAATTTAATTAATGATTGAATAGTAAACACAGAAGTTATTCAGCAGCATTGTGGCAACCAAGAAAAACTTGTTGTTGTGTGTATATATGCAAGATGATTCTCAAAAGTTCCCGAACATTTTTTCCAGGGCATTTTTTGGTGGCGCCACCTCCAAATTTCATGACATTTGGAACAGTGGAAGTGGACTTATAGCGTGAAATGTGACAGTATGTTTTTGTCATCGGTACAAAAATAAGTGTTGAACACAGAGCCAATATTTTAAACTTGGTAAAACTCTTACCGAAACTCACGAATTGATGAAAAAAGTTTATGTTTATAATTGTCCATCTCGTACCACTATTTACGAATGGTATACGCGTTTCAAATACGGTCGGGAAGACTTGAATGACGATGAACGTTCGGGCCGGCCGAAATCTTCAGTGAACAAACAAACCATCAAAATTGTCCATGAATTCATAAAAAATGAGCCGAAATCGTCATTGCGGCTCATGGAATCGGAATTGGGATTGTCCAAGGACTCAATCCATCTCGTTTTGGTCGATCAATTGGGCTTCACGAAAGTGTGTGTAAAATTTTTTCCACATCAATTGAAAGATAAGGAAAAAGGCGCTTCATTAAAGAAACCAAAAAGGATAAAAATTTCCTTTTCAACATTGTTACTGGTCTCGTTACATGGTGTTTTCAATACGACCCTGAAACCAAATGTCAAAGTGCCGAATAGAAGCCACCTGGTGAGCCAAAATCCAAAAATCACGTTTGGAAAAGTCAAAAGCGAAGACAATGTTAATTTGTTTCTCCGATTCGAAGGGCATTATTCACAAAGAGTTCGTTCCACCGAGCCAAACAATTAATGGGCAATTTTATCTTGGTGTCATGAGCCGTTTTCTCCGTCGTATCCGTCGTGTTCTGCCAGAAAATCGCGAAGATGGAAGTTGGCATTTGTTGCACGACAATGCACTATCTCATCGATCGACACTTGTGACCGATTTTTTGACCAAAAATCGCATTTTCACCGTCAACCACTCGCCGTATTCGACGATTGCTGAAAGGATAAGATCAGATGGAGTGAGTGTGGGAATAGGTTTTAAGGAACGAACGTGCGAATTATATTGGGAGTAAGATCAGAAGTAGCTTATATTGCAAAATCTGTACCTTTTTTTATCTCCCAGAGGACCCTATCATCCCACATTAGACCTAGTTTTTAAACTTCTTACATTTGAGTTTTTTTTTTTTAATTACTCATGGGGTAAAACACGTTTTTTCGCGAAACCATTTGCCTGAAACTTAATTTTAGAGAGAGGCTGGTGACAACAGTACTGATGTACAAACATTAACAATACGATTTCGATCTTTTATAGTATTAAAAATTCGTTTTTCGACCAGTACGTTCCTAAGGAGATTCCAAAAAGAACTGATATGCCTCTTTGGTTCTCTTAACGACTCTCAAAAATGTGAACTCGCGATGTTAACAAAAATTTAAAATTTTGAGAAATCTTTCTGAGATTTTTTTTTTTAATATCGCAAAATAAAACGTTGTTTGGTTTAATTCGCATTATAACAATAATTACTTAACAGGGTAGACCATTAAAATTTGAAGCATCAGGCAACGCTGTAACATTTGACAGCGCTGTGAGAAATGCCATACTGTAATGGAAGCATCATTAAAAGACAATTTTTACCATAGAACAATACACTCCGAAAGAACACGCTGAAATTGTTCAGCTTTATAGTCCAAATTACTCCTCAATTGTGAAAACCAAGCGTGCGATTCGTGCAAAAAATAAAGTAAAAAGTGCTTCCATTGACAACACCATTAGACGTTTATACGCAAAGCTTATGAACTAATGCTGTTAATAATGTTAATAATGCTAATCACTCATCCAGATAACGAACAAGACGTTCTGGGGAAAATATTGAAGCCGTAAGAACCAATAATGAGGCTGATACAAAAACGTCAAGCTATCGCCGTTCTCAGAAGCTTGGAATCGCTCGGACCACTCTCCGACGTATAATTCATAGTGATTTAAAAATGTGAAAATGAACACTATAATAAATGATTGTTAATTGAACAAGAACAAATTCTTATGTTAATTTTTCTTTTCAAAAAACAAATGCTTCCAGTTTAATTGAAACGTAAAACATTTTCACTTCCTCTTCTGTATCTTTTGAAGACATGAAAGCAAATACTGATCAGGATGCAGTCGATCTTTTTGCAGAATGCTTTCAATCTTCTTATTCGACTACTAACATTTTTTTTAATTCTTCTTATCCTTAAACCTTGCAAATGTCTTAATACATTTTAAGTCCTTTGATCTCAGAAAGTTCGTTACAAAACAAACTTAATTTAATCAAGCCCGTTGATGTACCAAACACAGATGGATTAGTATGATGTGAACTTAGGATGTTCTCTGTAAGCCTTTGACTATGTGCTCTGTTACAACTATTTGGAATGATTCGTTTATAATTCCTCTTCACTAACATTTAATGTTCAATGCTCAGTGTTGAAAACTAAAATGGTGTTTTTAAATTATCCGCAATGTCTAGGGTTCTTTTAGAAACTGATAACATCATAACCGCAACACTTATTTAACTGTATCAGTTCACCCTTCCAACTTGATTACATAAAATCAGAAAATTCTTAAGACCAACCAAGTACACTTGGGGCTTTGTTTTAAATTACTAAAATGTGATAGTTGAAGCATAGATAGCTTCTATAAAAACGGATCAGTGAAATATTGTTATTGTTATCATTATCGACTTAAAGTCATGACATTACATTTTGAGATATTGAGAGGAAGGGATCTTAGCAAAGACCAATTAATGACTTTGCTTAGAGCGTTTTTAGAGACGAGTTTTTGGAGACGAGAATAAGGATAATCAAAAGTAAGACATAACTTTACATGAGCGGCTCATATGTATAAGAGGATGGGAGTATAACAGAATCTGAGATAAATGAATTAAAAGTTGTGAAAATGGCTACCTTGTGGAACTCCAGAGTACACGAGGATTCGTTTAGAACGATGAGTTTAATTGAGAACCGTGACACCGTCTATGAAGATAAGTCTTGATCCAATGAAGAAGGTTAGAAGGAATGCCAAGTAAACAAGTAGAGACAGTATACAAAATATTAGATTGACGCATCTGACGAAACCCGCCATTAATAATCCATGAGGAATCTACCAGGTTAGACGAAACTGAACGACGTCCTACAAATCCAAAAGTATTGCAATCGGGATGTTGTCCGAAAAACTAAGGAATACATGAAATAACTAAGACATGAAATGCCTTAATAATTAGAAACATCAGTCATACGCCTTCTTATATGAATTTAATTTGTATTCTATGCCTTCCACACATAAGGAAAATCACGATGTTTAAGTGGGAGATTAACAATTTTCAAAAGAAGCTAGCAAATTGTATCACCTCAATGTTTATAACGGTATATAACAGTCTGTTTAATGGGAGTAGATGTTAAAAGATAGGGACGATGGGAGTTGAGAAGTTTTGCACTTTGACTTAACACCGCGATAAAATTGCTTTTGACGAAAATTATTCTTGTACTTACACATGTTGTTGAAAGTGTTTCGGGCAGAACAATTTAAACGCGCTTTAGGGTATTTAAAAAAAAAATTAGATTTTTTTATTAAACATAAGACGTCATATTTTTTAAACTGGATAATCCGGGAGTGACAAAAAAAGAATAAGGATAAGGTAAGAGTTTTGAAATATACAAGTATTTTGGTTCGTGGAAGCAAGACATCAAAAGTGGTTGGAAGGCGGACTTGCAACTAAACCAACCTACAAATAAATTCCCATTTCACGTACCACAAGCTCAGAAGGCAACACAGATCAAAAAGCAATAAGATCACCACCTCCGCGACGTTGTGGTTGAACCCGTCGTAATAGAAATTAGGAGATAAAGCCAGGATTAAGAGTAGGTAATTACATCAGCTTCGAAAGAAGCACTGCCGGATTACAGTGTATAAAACTTACTACACAAACTACATTCTGATAGATTATACCAAAGGAAGTCATTAGTTTCTTTGCTATGTTTATGAAGGTTGTGTGGGAATAACCCTGAATCTAAGATTTTGCCAAAGGGATCAATTTTATATATTTATATATAAGTTATAGTGTAAGAAATCAAGAAAAAAGACTGAAGTATCTTGAAATACTATATTTAGTTTCGGGTGAAGTATAGTTAATTTTTATGCGAGTAAATAGCACGTAAATTATTTAGGATAACTCACAAATGCTAACGTTGAACTTCTTGGCTTAAATAATAACGCCGACACGAATTGAATGCTGGTCTGTATTTATTGAAGGTGATTTAATTCAATGATGCTCAGAAAGTTCTAAGTTCATGTTATAGGTAAGGGGCTTACAATATTGTTAGAGTTGAGTGTTGGGTCTGAACGCATAGCGCTATTCGGTTTTAAGTGCGACAACAATTTAAATAAGAATTTATCCCATTTTCATAATGTTTCCCTTTTAAGTGAATATAGTGCGGATTGTTTATATTATTGTGATGGGTAATTTGTGTCTTGAGTGCGGCAGTTACCTTTAAAATAAATGGAGATAGTGTAGGAGATAGTGTAGACGAGAATACGTCTCTTACCTCCCATTTGAAGAAAGCCTATACTTAGGGTGGTACTTGGATATAATAAAGGTAATGGATTTTGTTACATTTCTATTTCTTGTCGTTCATTTGAGTTTTTATTAGATTGTTGTTATAGTTTATTCATAGTTTAAAAAATTACAAATTGGATTTTAACGTTTAATAATATTAGTGACACATTCGCTGTTGATTTCTTCATTGTTTTGGTTATAGATTTTATTTTCATTTTCAAATTACAAATATGTATATAGTTTTTTTTTTTTTTTTTTTTTTTTTTTTTTTTTTTTTTTTTTTTTTTTTTTTTTTTTTTTTTTTTTTTTTTTTTTTTTTTTTTTTTTTTTTTTTTTTTTTCACTGATTTTGGCCGGCCCGACTTCTGATCGTCACAGAGGTCCTCACGACCTTCTTGGAATCGCTTAAACCACTCATGCACATTACTACGGGATAGGCACTGATCACCATAATCTTTTTTCATCATTTGAAATGTTTCAGTGAACGTTTTCCCAAGTTTAAAACAAAATTTAATATTTGCTCTTTGTTCAAAATGCATTTTACGACCGATGACCAAAAGCTGCTGTCACTTTTTGATCGATAACTTCGATTGTAGTTGTCCAATTGTCTTAAAATTTTTACGAAATGTCAAAAAGAGATCAAACTTTTTATTTCATATACCCACCAATAGGTGGCGCCACCAGAAACAGTTATATTTAAAAAGTTCTGTTTCTTTTGATAGAGACCATGTATTATTATCTTGTAATGTTCAAGGCACTGAATCCCTACTGAACTGGTTGTGTATTTGCAAATCTATTAGGACCAAGCTATTTGTCTGTATGTCATAGGTAGGTTTTACTAGTGTGGTCCGATAAGTACTTAGCCTACAAAAGAAAAACGAAAATGTTGGAAAAGTTTCGATTTATTTCTTAACATATCCTTTTATCTTGATACACTTGACACCGATATGCTCCAACTTCCTTAACCCGTCAGAAAAATAAATTTTCTCGATTTCTGCAAAGTAGGCATCCGTGGCGGCGATGACCTTCTCATTCGACTCAAATTTCTGCCCGGTTAGTGACTTTTTCAAGGTTGGAAACAAAAAGAAGTCGCACGGGGCCAACTCTGGAGAATACGGCGGATGGGGCAGCTGTTCGTAGCCCAATTCGTCCAATTTGGCCATGGCGTGCGTGGAGGTGTAAGCTTGTGCGTTGTCATGGTGCAAGAGCACTTTATTCTTCGCAAAATGGGTCCGTTTTTTCTGCAAATCGGCGTCAAATTGGCCCAATAATTCGGCATAGTAGATCCATGTGACCATCTTGCCCTTATCCAGGTAGTCGATGTAGATCACACCTTGTGAATCCCTGAAAATGGTGGCCACCGCCTTTCCGGCCGAAAGGACAGTCTTCGCCTTCTTCTGAGTAGGTTCGCCGGGTGAAGTCCTCTGTTTCGACTGTACCTTGGTCTGGGGTGTGTGTACCAGTAGATCCATGTTTCGTCGACGGTCACGAAACGACGCAGAAAATCCTTCGGATTGCGTTTAAGGAGCGTCAAGCACTGTTCTGAAGTGGTCTCACGTTGTGCTTGTTGTCCCGAGTAAGCAAACGTGGCGCCCATTGCACCGACACCTTTCTCTTGCCCAAAATATCATGCATGATATGACCCACGCGGTCTTTTGAGATGCCTAATGTTTCAGCTATCTCGCACACCTTCAATTGGCGGTATGCGAATACGAGATCGAGGATTTTTGTTATGTTATCCTTCGTGGTAGCTGTTTTTGGGGCACCTGAGCGAGGCTCATTAAAAACCGACGTGCGACCACGCGACCAATTTTTGACGGTTGCCATAGAAGAAGAAGAGTCATCGTACAACTTTGATTTTGACAAGTGGGATTCGAATACATTTGAAATGTATTCAAATTGGAATTTTAGTTTGAATTTAATTTTTGTTTTTATTATTTTTGAGTATGCCAAAGCTTGCGTGCTCTTCATAAGTTCCGTCACTTCAGGCTATAGGTATTAAAGATCTTCAATCAAGAATATTATGATGTACCAAAGTAGTATATAGTTAGTGTTAGTGGTAATCTTCGTATTAACATATTAAAGAAATATTTTATTGCTTTAAGATAAATCATACAGTTGGTGTCATTACCTTTTAAATGTAACTAAAAAACAAGTAGCTGTATCGTCGTTTATCGGCCCCTTCGCAGAATGCTCGAAAATTTCCATTGCATGGTGTCTCACGGAAGTCTTCCAGCAGCTTGTAGTTTGGTGTCTGAGGTTTGTATTTGGAAATCAGCTTGATCTTTAATGTGAGCCAAACCTGGATACTCGGCAAGCTCAATGCCCTGGTGACTGGTCCATCGAGATTTCATTATACTGCTCCGAGTAGAATGCGCTGTTGTCATATATCGTCAGTCTAGTAGAGTGATAATATGTTACCAACTCTACTGTCGAAGGTGTATAGTGCTGACGGGTCTCCAGTAAATAGCGGGATGTCTTTCAGTTGCCTTCGAGTTTCCGCTAAGTTCTTGTCATTTAATGGTGTCAATTGAGGTGGGGAAATAATTGGTTGAGCCATGATTTTATTTTTTTAGCTTAATATGTTGGTTATTATATTCACTTTTGTGTTGTCTTTATTTGTTATTTTTATTTTTATTATTTTATTTTAGTTTTTTCACTTAAATCAACTTTTGTTCACTTAATTTCTACCTCTTTGTTTTGTTCACCTAATTTTTAACTGTTTGTTTTGTTAACCTAATTTGACTGTTTGTTTTTTCACTAATTTTTTAGCTGTTTGTTTGTTTTTTCAACTATATATATATTTGATAACCGAATTGGATTAACGATCTTAGTTGAATCAAAATAAAACGAACGTATATGACGAGTTTCCAAATAATAAAGCTTAGTATATTTTCCACTCGCGGTTCTTTTATGGGATACAATTAAGTATCCTTCCGGTTGCGCCAATAAAGTATACTTAATTATTAGTCAAGTAAATTGCACGTGAATTATAAAGGACAATTCACTAATGCTAACTTTGAAATTTTAGGTTAAAATAAAAACGCTGATACGAATTGAATGCTGGTGTCTAATTAATTAATTATATTTTATGCACTAGGTACTCGCGACTTTTGCAAACAATTTTTTTGCAAATGACACGAATCAATTAAATATATATAAATTAACTGTCTTAGTCACCTAGCTGTAAGTTATTCATTGAATTTTCTCCCCATAAATAGTAATTATATTTACATATATATATATATGTTTACGTTTTATATATATATATATATATATATATATACACATTTATATATGTAAATATAATTACTATTTATGGGGAGAAAATTCAATGAATAACTTACAGCTAGGTGACTAAGACAGTTAATTTATATATATTTAATTGATTCGTGTCATTTGCAAAAAAATTGTTTGAAAAAGTCGCGAGTACCTAGTGCATAAAATATTGGGTCACTAATAAAAATCAACTGTAGAGTGATGCTAAGGGCGATTGTAGTGGAGTTTCTGTATTTTGTTCTGACCGATTTGGTGTTGGCTTATGTGATGTTTGGTTATGTCTGTCCATACTGGTGCTTCGTAAAATATTCGCCATGGCACACACTATTGGCATTCTGGCTACGTGGGGAAGGGTGTGGTGGGAGAGGTTACCGATGTGACCATGAGAGGAACGAGGGGCTAATTATATCTCTACATTTACAGTTATCATCATATCCCCTTCTTATAGCTGTAACTGGTTAAAATGCAAAAGGGGGTGCTTATCCTGTACACCTTTTTACTGACTGGGTTATAGATAAAATATATAGGTACGCCAGTATGGGTATCCCAAAAGGTACGCAAGTTTGAATCGGCCGCCATTTGTGCAATAAACCAAAAAAATAATTAATCGATAGCTGAGAGTTATTTTTTTCTGTTTTTATTACTTTGCATTGTTTTTTGGATCTTCTCTTATGAGAAAAACAATAATTTTACAAATCTTACAAAACTATATTAATTAACAATTTCATTTGCAGCTGCTTAGAGTCTACTGATTTTGGGATTACAGTATTGTTTAGTGTAACTGAGGGGCAGTCTTGTCTGTTTAAAGTAAACGTAACATGCTTGCATTTTTGCTCATTAATTTTTATTCGCCAGTCAGATAGCCATTTCTCAACAGTCGCCAGATGTCCAGCAAGTTGTGCTGTTGCTCGCACTGAGCGTTTCGAACGACTTAGTATCGCGTTATTATCAGCAAATGTGGATATTAACATTTGGCTACTCGTGGGGATGTCCGCTGTATAGAGGGTGTATAGTGTAGGACCAAGAACGCTGCCTTGAGGAGCTTTTACGATATGCTCAACTGACATGGCGTTGCATCTCACTGAAAATGCTCTGTTGTAAAGGTACGACTCTAGCAGATTGTGTGTGCAACTAGGGAGCATTGTTTTTATTCTATACATCAGTCCATCTAGCCAGACTCTGTCAAAGGCTTGGGCCACGTCTAAAAATATCGCAGAACAGTATTCCCGATATTCAAATGCAGTACGAATATTAGATGTTATTCGGTTGACCTGCTCGATGGTTCCATGTTTTCCGCGGAAACCAAATTGATGTGCGGGGATTGTATTGTGGTTATTCAGATATGGGATACTGTATGTTAGGAGACATTTTTTGAGAAGTTTTGAT
The DNA here is from genome assembly GCA_035045065.1 of Hirtodrosophila trivittata. Lineage (NCBI taxonomy): Eukaryota > Metazoa > Arthropoda > Insecta > Diptera > Drosophilidae > Hirtodrosophila > Hirtodrosophila trivittata. The sequence continues at coordinate 472,821 of JAWNNK010000852.1, forward strand.
AAGCATGATAGTAGGCTTATGGGCCTATATGACGCGGGGACCGTGTGATCTTTTCCAGGCTTAGGTATCATTATAATAATAGATTTTTTCCATCTGTCTGGAAAATGGCCAAGTCTGGTTTTCGCATTAAACAGTTGGCAGACGGTACAGACTGCGCAGTGAGGTAGTTCAATAATCATCTTCGGGGTAATTAGGTCGCATCCTGTTGACTTTTTTGTTTGGAGTTGTTCTTTAATGATTTTAAGAATCTCTTGCGGTCTGAATATAATTGGAGAATACGACAGTTGGTTTTCGTCTGCTAGCTGCGGTAATGTGATTGCGTTCGTTGCAGGGTTTGATTGAAATACATTTTGAAGATGCATGACGAAAGTAGATGCTCTGTCTTCGTCACTGCGTGCCCACTCGCCTGCCGAGCTTCTCATTGGTATAACTGTACCGGTGGGCACAGTGATGGATGGGCCCCCATAATGGGTGTTTTGTACTTGGTGGGGATAGTTGCTCTTTGTAGCTGCAATGGCAAAAATCCTGCTTTTTTTTTTATATTCTTTATTAAATAAGAACAACAAGATTAAAACTAAAATTTGGCTAAATAAACAAGACTCCGCTGTGCAAGTGATGAAAGGGAGCTGCTGTTTCTTATGGTACTGCCGCAAGGCATTGCTTCGCAAGAAAAGCATTTTCCATGTCTAGGTCATCCCACACTCGTGCGTTCTAGTCTACGTAACTCACGCATAACCAGCGAGGCGAACACGCACACATCCCACGCCGCCACGTCTTCCAACATACGATCCACTAGATTGGATTCGTTGAACGGACCGATGCTATGCACCAGCTCCTCTCTCTCAGTGTCAAAGCGTTGACACGACATTAGAACATGCCTGTCATCTTCCGTTACATCACCAGCGCACCAAGTGCACGTCGGACTAGGAGCATGGCCAAAGCGAAACAGATATCTGCGGAAACAGCCATGACCACTCAGAAGCTGTGTCAAGTAAAAGTTCACTTGACCATGCTTCCTATTTACCCAGGTACCCAGTGCTGGAATGAGGGTATGAGTCCAGCGACCCTGCTCCGAGGAATCCCAACGGACCTGCCAGCGTGTCATGCTGCGTCTTCTGGACTGTAGCTTAGAGGCAGTCCTTGATTGCATTTCTTGAACTGCTCTTAGCTCCTCGGCTTCTCTGGCTAGCTCGACAATTGGCAAGAGGCTTGCTAATACCAGCGCTGCTTCGTCCGATACCGTTCTGAATGCGCATGCCACATGCATTGCACACAGACGGTAGGATGACTCTAGGCTCCTACTGTACGCCTTGGTCTTAAGTGCTGACGCCCAGATGGGAGCAGCGTATAAGATAGCCGAGCGCACCACACTGGCACTAATTGCAGCCCTTCTAGCCGCAAACTGTAGATGCTCACGGAAGCTGAGTCTACAGTCGATCATCACACCCAGATACCTAATCGCTCGCTTCGACATGATCTCTTCGTTGCCGACTTGGATCTTGGCGTATTCCAGCTTCCAGCTGCCAGCTTGAGGCCTACAGATGCCAGCCACGCGCTGATTCGGCGGATAACACTATTGCAGCACTCTTCGACACTTTCTAGATGTTTCCCTACAGCAACCAACGCCACGTCGTCCGCAAAGCCAATTGTCACCACCCGTTTCGGCATGTAGACGAAGCAGGCCGTCCTACATGATGTTCCACAGTAAGGGCCCGAGGATGCTTTCTAGCTTTCTAGGATGCGAATGAGGTAGTCCGGCACCCTAAAATGCGCCAATGCTCGGAGAATGCAGCTCCAGTCTGCTGTGTTGAAAGCATTCTGGACGTCCAGAGTGAAAATCAAGCAGTACTGTTTAGCTCCCCTTTCCATCGCGAACCCTCTATAGCATGAGATGCTATTTGCACCACCTCCTCTATTGCGTCCAGCGTAGATCTCGCCTTCCTAAAACCATATTGCCTTGGTGACATGTCTCCAGCCCGCACAATGGCCTCCTCAATCCTGCTAACGATCACCCGTTCCAAGACCTTGCCTGCCGAGTCCAGTAGGCAAATAGTGGATCATCGGGCACCCAGTAACTGCCTGCACTAATTCCCTTAACTACTGTCCTGTAGAATTTACCCCAGGGGTCCTGGTCTATAGAGTCCAGTAGCCGCTGGAGCACGTACGGTTACTTGCCTTGATGTGCTTTTTAAGGGCAGACCTTTTGAGCTTATAGTGTTGATGTAGCTCCGCAAACTCAGGTAGGTGTCTTTCTCGGTGATAACGCCGTCTCGCCACTATACAATCGTGCATCGCTTTTGCGATGTCTGCATTCCACCAGCAGATTGGATTTTGATGGCCAACAAACTCCCTACGCTTAAGCATGCTTCTATCGCACGCATCAACTATCCGCTTCATAACGCGTACGGCCGCCAAATCAGCACCAGCCTCTCTCATCGCCCTTGGAAGTGTACCGAGAGCGTCATCAAATTGTTCCACGTTTAAAGTTTCAGTCTTGTAAGCTCCAGCGCTATATGGGGCTACTCTTCTCGCTTCTGACCTTCCACCAATGTCGAAAGTGATGGCTTGGTGGTCACTCGCCGTGTAGTGGTGGCTAACCACCCAAATACACTGGGTACTCAGCGAGCCGCTTACAAAGGTCAGGTCGATGATAGATCCAACACCGGCCCTTGTGAACGTTAACTGATCTCCACTGTTAAGTAAAGCCAGGTCCAATGATGCCAACGATTCTAGCAGAATGCGTCCTCTGCGATTGGTGGCAGCACAGCCCCATTCCTCAGGCCACGCATTGAAATCACCCGAGACGACAAGGTTGGGGCGACCTCTAGCGTCTGCGCACATCTCGTCGAGAATGCCTACGAATTCTTGAACCGAAAGACTGGGTGCCAGGTAGCAACTGTAAGCCCAGTAACTACCGACCAGTGCCCTCACGAAGTCATTACCTGGTATCACCTGCGCAAGTGGCTTCGGAAAACTGCCACAGCTCCAAATTGCCACCTTGCCACTGGCATCACCACCCCAAATGTCGATTGAGCCTATGCGGTACGGTTCACAAATAATTGCCACGTCCGTCTTTGCTTCCCTCACTGTTTGCGGCAAGAGATCCTGTGCCGCTATGCAGTGGTTCACATTAAGTTGCAGGAACTGCATCATTGCAGATTCCTGGAACCCTCTCTTTGTCGTGTGAGCGGGCATTGCCGACTGCCCATTGCATGCCTCACCTCCTTTTCCCCGTTAGAACTGCATCTCGTGCATTTGGGACTCCGCACACAGGATGCTGCTTTGTGGCCTGCTTCGCCGCACCTAAAACAACAGTTCCTTAGGTCTACCGTGTTTTTGCACTTACTGGCTATATGCCCTGTACCAAAACAGCGGTAGCACCTCAACTCCGCCTCCTTAACTCTGCATACGGACCATCCTATCCGCAATTTGCCGACCTCGATGATGAGTGCTGCTTTAGCCGAGGGTACGCACACGGTTGCGACCAAGCTGCCACCGTATGAGGGTCATAGATTCTTCACCAAACATTGACTCCGTCAGACCTGGAACTGTTCGGTCAGCGCGTCAACAATGTCCGCCTCCTCTATGAGCATGTTTAGATCCATTAGAACAAGCCGCGTCTCTTGGGTCATAGCCCGGACCTCTTGCGGCCTCTGCTTGCACAAGTCGGACTGGTTCCAACGGTAAGGAGGTTTGCACCTCCTTCTCACTAGTACACGTCGCGGCACGGCATTCGCCACAAAAGCATCTGTATCTCCTTCATCCGTGCTACCGACTCCTTCATCGTCTGATTGACATGTCTGACGACCGGCTTCTTCTCTGTGATGTTAAATAGCATCTCATCGAGGAGGCCACCAAGTTCCTCCATTAGTACTGTCTCTTCTCCGCTTCGATGCACCCGCATTTTTTTTGGGGATGTCTTGCGCGGTGCGCTGTTAGGGCAGGTCACTTTCCAACCTCTTCTGCTCTTCCCTCGGAGACATAACACCCTGCGACCTCGTCGGCACTGCTTCCACTCCCTGCGGAGACCTAGCTAGCCTGTTGCTCTTTGCAAAGGGGTTGGCTACCAGCTTTGTGGCCCTATTCCCCTCCTCTTCACGACTCATGCTTGTAACATTAGATGCTGAGGGGGCCAAGCCTACCACCTCCTCAACACTGCGGTCGCTGTATGCCGACGACTGGGGGCCTGCTGCTCACCCCTCACAGCCGCCGGTACTGGGTATCCGACTCCCTGCACCGTAAGTATCTCCTTCCGTATACCGTCCATATCAGTTTTTTTTTTTTTTTAAACTGCATTTTTACCCTTCTGCCAGGGCCCTATGGCAATTAAGGTAGCCGCCCAATATGGGACAGACGCTAACCAGAATGCCGCTCGATCCGGGAGCAGACACATTCTGGATTTTAAAAGTCCTACAGCAATATGCTTTCAGACCCGGCTTCTCATCTTGGCCAGCGCTCTCTGTCGGATGACAGGAAGGGCTGTTACCAGGAACGCCACGTGGAGGCGATGAGCTGCATGGATATAGGCACGTATGAATCACGCTGGGCTTTGCCAAGTTAAGGCCGATCAGACGCTTTGCTATACGGACGCCACCCCGTACATTCAGTCAAATCCTGCTCTTGTTTTAACGCTTTTGTTAGTCTTCTTGGCGATCTGTGAGATTGCCATTCTCGTCTTAAACGACGCTTCTCTAGAACGAGGTGCTCTATTTGTGCGTTCGTCTTTTTTATCTTTGGCGGTGCATTTGTAGATTGTGGTGTTGCATTAAGTGCTGCCGCAACTAGAACAGATTCTAGATGGTGTACAATATGATCTACATCAGTTTTGTCATTGAGCCTTGGAGTTAGTGCGATATGAGAGCTTATATATTTTTTGTATTTAATTCAGTCAGTTATGTATGATGTTAATCGGCATGACTGCTCCTCAAGATCCGGGCGCTGTATATGACTTAGGAGTACGGGCGAATGATCAGATGGTAAATGCGAAAGGGATTCCGCGGAAATCAGATTCCGGGGAATATTTTTGTTATGGCAAAATCCATTAAGTCAGACAGTTTTTTGGGATCTGTTGGCTAGTAAGTAGGTCTACCCGAGAAAACAAAGTCGAGCTTGTTACTTACAGTAGAGATTGCGTTATACAGCTGCTTTCCTTTGGGGGTCACAAGACGAGATCCCCAGTGCGTGTGCTTGGCGTTGCAATGAATCGTTCGCCTAGCGTGCTAAAGAAGCCCATAAATTCGTCTTCGGATATTGTGAAGCGCGGAGGACAGTACACCGCGGCAAGAGTTAGATTACCACTACACGAGTATATATTTATAGAAGTCGCTTGCAGGTAATTTTTGGCAAAATCATTGCAAAAAACGTGTTTAATACGGTTTCTTATTAAGATTCCAGAACCACCATGTGCTTTTCCATCTGGGTGATTTGTGCCGTAGAAGGAGTAGCCCTGTATTTGGAAGTTATACTTGCTTGTGAGGTGTGTTTTCGCAAGTAGCATCACGTCGATATGCTTATCGTGGAGAAATCGAGTCAGTTCAAGTTCCACAGTGCCATACGTAGGAAAGACATTATTTTGATTGTTGTGATACAAGCATTTGTATCAAAAGACTTTGATTGCGCATGAGGTCTTGCATAGTCGTGCGCATAAATGTCATGAATTCTTTCATGCTTTCTTGCAGATTGATTATCAACGATTCAATGTTGTTTTGTGGATGTATTGTTGGTTGGTGTGTGTGTGTCTGCTCCGCAAAAGAAAAGATATAGGACTTGTGAGTGCGGGTCTAATCAGGCCAGTTTTAAGTGCACTAGCGAATTTTACGTTTTCATGTGTTTTAGAGGGTATATATGTATTTGCGAGCGTTATGTTTCCATTACATTTGGAGGGAATAAATCTACTCTGTACATTTTGGAAGTGTAGTGAGGACACTCGTTGATGTAGCTGGTTTTTTAGTTCCTTGTACACAGGACAACCTTGGTAGTTTGCTGTATAGTTGCCTCCACAATTACCACACTTTATGGTGCTGGGGTCGTCTGTATTTTGAGGGCCGTTTAGAGAGTTGTGGAGTTCTCCAGAGGCTCTTCGACAGTGATTCTACGGTGCAGTAGAAACTGCAGTTTATAGATTGGATGCACTTCGTTTTTCTTGAGTGCCTTAGTATATGGTTCAAGTTCGACGTTGAACATAGGTTGGGGCTTCTTGTCCTTGTTTAGTATGTTGATGACCATCTTCGCGTTGAATCCATGTTCCTTCAGAGCCTCTGAGATATCAGCAGGTTTTACATCAGCTTTGATGCCCTTTAGTACCACTTGCAGGCCTTTGTTGCTTTTTAGTTGATACGTATAGAAGTTTCTGTTGGTATCGCTTAGGTATTTGGTCAGAACTCTGTAGTTTTCTTCGGTTTTGATTTGCACTTTGGTTTCATGAATAAATCCTTTGGTTAGGGGAATTATATGAAAATTACCTTTTCCAATCAGGTCTTCTATTTTGTTAACGAGAGCATTAGAGCTTTTCTCTCTGATGTATATTGGTGGCGATTTTGGCTTTTTCCTGATGTGTTTTTCAGTATCAGGTTCATCCGGTACGTCTGCGAGAATTGCAAATCTGTTACTCTCAGAGAGTGTTTGATTTGAATTACTGCGGTTTATTTTGGGTTGGTTGCCCTTTGACACATTTTGTCGGGGTTAGTTTTCGCTTAATTTGTACATAGCAATCCATACCAGTCTGTATAGCCGAACTTTTTTTCGCTGGGAGTGCAGGTAACATTGCAGACTCAGCAGAAGCAGCAGGGCGAGCGGGTAATACGGTTGCAGTTGTTGTTTTCGTTGCAGTTGTACTCCAGAGAGAAGTTACTATGCTAGTTACCGTTGATGTGCACAATTTTGTCGTGTGCACTTGTTGCGGAGTGAGGTTCGGCATGGGGCAAGTACGCATTTCGTTCATTAGTTGTGTTTGTTGTTGTTGGAATTGACGGTGTGCAAGATCGCGCTCTGTCGTTTGTTGTCATACTGAGCGTATTGGTTTTGATTGGATTGGGGGTGAGTGACCGTGCTTGGTCAGCAGTAAGCTCGGTGTTATTTACGGCTTGTAAAGAGAAAAACGAGAAGGACGCGTTGTTACGTTGCAAAGAGAGCCGTCGTTCGTCTTGCTCACCTCGACGCGCGGCCATTATTGTTTTTATTGTTGTTGTTTTTTTTTTTTAGTTTTCTCCAATTAGTTGAAAGAACTTAATTCTTCTTAGTACAATAATTAGTTGCATACTTATATATACTCATATACTTAAACTTTCCTTTCCTTTCCTTTGTCCTTTCATGGGCAAATGAAGATTTCCTAATTAGTAAAAGCCACAGGGTGCCAGATCAGGTGAGTAGGGTGAGTGATTAATGGTTAATATGGAGTTTTTTGCAAAAAAATCAGTGACGAGCGTCGACTGATGAGACGGCGCATTATCGTGCAACAGGCGCCAGGACTCTGCCTCACGGTATTGTGGTCGAACAAAACGAATGCGTGACAAAAGACGCTTCATAACACCAAGGTAAAACACAGCATTAATCGTTTGGCCAGGTGGGATACCCTCGGTGTACAATACCCTCGGAATCGTAAAAACAAATCAGCATTGTCTTTATTTTTGACTTCTGAAGACGACTTTTTTTCGGTGATGGCTCGTCTGGATGCTTCCATTCGGCACTTTGACGTTTGGTTTCGGGATCATATTGAAAGCACCACGTTTCATCACCAGTCACAATCGAATATTTGTAGTTTATGTCCTTTCTGGACTTCTTAACCAAATCCCTACAATGTTGGATTCGTAACAATTTTTGCTCTTCAGTCAATTTGTGCGGAACAAACTTGGAGTACACCTTCCGTAGACCCAATTTATCTATCAAAATGCGATGAATGGAGTCTTTGGTGATATTTAACTCCATTTCCATGTAACGCAAAGAAGATTTCGGCTCATTCTTAATAAATTCCTGCACTTTTTCAATATTGTTTTGGGTAATCACTGATTTTGGCCGGCCCGACTTCTGATCGTCACAGAGGTCCTCACGACCTTCTTGGAATCGCTTAAACCACTCATGCACATTACTACGGGATAGGCACTGATCACCATAATCTTTTTTCATCATTTGAAATGTTTCAGTGAACGTTTTCCCAAGTTTAAAACAAAATTTAATATTTGCTCTTTGTTCAAAATGCATTTTACGACCGATGACCAAAAGCTGCTGTCACTTTTTGATCGATAACTTCGATTGTAGTTGTCCAATTGTCTTAAAATTTTTACAAAATGTTAAAAAGAGATCAAACTTCTTAATTTATATACCCGCCAATAGTTGGCGCCACCAGAAACAGTTATATTTAAAAAGTCCTGTTTCCTTTGTGACGGTCCTTGTATGTTTTGAGATTATAATACTGAAAATCAGTCTTGTGCGATCATTTGACCTGTTTACACGTAAAAGCGCATAGTGAACATTCAATTAAACAAAAGAAACGTAAATATTCAAAATTTCAATAACAAAAAGACGAGGTTCTTATCTGCCGGCGATGCCGTTATGTCGCCAAAGATGAAACAAATTGTGAAAAAATTCAGACTGGGCAGCAGCCAGTTCCCAGCAGAAGCTGTCACTTTCCACTTCAAACACAAGAACAATCAAACGATGAAATGGAAGATAAGGAGGTTGCTAACGTTGAGCATATCATCTCAAAAAACAAAGTGTATGTACCACCAATAACGGTGCTGCAATGTACAGTGGACCAACTACATAATTTCTGCAAAGAAAAAGATTGCATTAATTATTCTGTGAGCAAAATGTCAGTCGGGATTAAGCTCCTCTGTCTTTATCTGAAAGACTTTTGATTTAATTAAAAAATTAAAAAATTGTAGGTCAAAGGCTGGCCAATATTAAGTAATAACTTCACTTGCGTGTAAGTGTCTAACATAATGTCAAGCAATCTTTCTGTTGTAACATGGAACGTTCGAGGCGTTAACAATAAAAAATATGAGATTTTTAACTTTGTCACGAAGAAAAATATTGACAATGGCTCGTAACTGAAACGTGGCTTAACAATACTCTATAAATTAAACATACAAATTACTGTTAAAACAGATGCGATAGATCAAGTGGAAGGATCGGAGGTGTACCAATATTAATTAAAAAATCTATTCGCCATACATTGCTACCCCTCCCAAATATTAAAATATAAACTCCTGTACTTGATAATATCGACAATTTGTGTCTAAAAGCGCTCCCTAGAAAAAAAGTGGAATTTATTACCTTTCTTGAAAATGACTGCCTTCGCCTAGGTTTTTTTCCCCAAATATGGAAGCTCTCCAAGGTCATTCTTATTTTGAAAGCCAACAAACCTTCTGAGTCACCGTCGCCTTATAGAGTTATCAGCCTGCTCTTATCCTTATGTAAGGTCTTGGCGAAATTATTAAGTAAAAGGCTTTTCGAATTTGTCGAAAATAATAAAATCCTTCAGACCCAACAATTTGGTTTCAGACGCGAAAACAACACTGTTTACCCAGTATTCGGAATTAAAAAACTCGTAAAGTCCAACTTCAATGATTAAAAAACAATGGGTATAGTCCTATTAGACATGAAAGCAGAATTTGATTCCGTTTGGCATGAAGGTCTAGTTCATAAAATGAATTGACTATACTTCCCGATTCACATCATCAAAATAATTTATAGTTTTTTGACAAACCAATCTTTTACTGTCTCCATAGGTGACTCACATTCTCGTATAGTTTAAATACCTGCAGGATAATCTTTCCCCAAACCTGAACAATATTTTTACATCGGATATCCCCGTTCTCCGTGGGCGCACTAAATCAGAATGAAGATGATACAGCAATATCATGGATTGTTTGCAGCAGACATATCAGACCTACTCCATGAAGATTTAACACCCTAGTGGCTTACTTCGTTAAAGATAAGCTTGAATAGAATAATCTGTATTATCAATGAATAAACTATCAATATCCACCAAGACCTATACCACTCGAAAGTAATTGACCATACACCTTACAAATGGAAAATACTCGTAAACAAAGAAAAAACTGAAGCAGTTTTCATGACAAGGAAGCGTAAGAGTATTTTTACGACATCCAGCAATATAAGTCTCAACCAAGTCGACATAAGTTGGAAAAATAATGCTATATATCTTGGATTTATATTGTAAGGAGTCAAATCCTCCTTACATAAACTAAATACAAAGGGCATGGAACCGGCATTTTAGAACTTTTATTTTTCATTTACTAGTATAGTTAGCTTAAAACAAGCTACTCGCTTCAGGGCAAGCAGTGGGAAACCCGCTATGCAGGCCATCAGTGGGCCGCTTCGAACAGAGATAAGCAACGGCTGCCCATTAATACAGAAAAGCTCAGCTTAAAAGTTCAACCAACGGAATGCAAGATAAGCTCATGCATACGCGCTCACTGTCCAACAGTGAGAGAGCGAGATTTATTGCAGAGAAGCCTATGCATACGCGCTCACTGTTCAACGACAACAGTGTGCGCATGCGCGCTTACTGTTGTGACTTATACACGCACACTACGAACAATAAGCAAGCGCAATGGGCGTGTCATGCTGAACTCAAATCAGCTGATCAAGCATGTTCACAACTGGATGCCAAAGGGAGTAAAATAAACTACTCAACCCTGAGTCAAGCCTAGTTCAAGGAATGGCTCATAGATTGCGGATCATAGATGTGCAGCATAGTTTTAGGCGGTCATATCTAATAAGCCGGCACCATAGGTGATTTTGGAGCACATGACTACCAAGAGTTCCAGCATCTGCAGCATGCTTTCAGGACCCTTGAACGGAGCCAATAGTGTTCGAAGCCTAAATGAAAGTATGCGCTCTCCGCCTTTTGAATAAAACTAAACCCACTGTGCGTCTCCCTTAGAGTGAGCGTCACAGTGGTCTGCCTCTGTGCCATATTGTCCGGCACCCTATATATAAAAATCCACTACGCGTCTGTCTCAGATTGAGCGGTTTTGTGTTCTGCATCAGTACCGTATCGGTCGGCAGATTCTTGTGCTTGGCATTAGGCTACACAGCACCAATTATGAACCATAAAATGCAAACAAAAACGAAATGTGTAAATAATGATGGCTTGTAATAACAAAACTACTCCAGGTGGCAGTCACGGAAGTAAAAATCCACTCGTGGAAATTACCACGGTAGGGGCAAGGATTCTGGAGGTCCCAAAAACCATTTTCAACCTAACTACTGCATCGGTGGCACACTTGGCCGATGGAGCGGACCTAGCTACAAGCAGCAACATAGTAGAAAATCCATTTGCCAAACGTGAGCGCCACCAAAGGTCTCCATCAGAACCTGAAACACCAAAAAGCTGTAGAGACCCTATAAGTCCGTCTAATGCGGATAGGAAAACGCCGCCAAAAAAGCAAAAAGCGTCGACTCCACTAGCACAATTTCGGGAACTCGGCGCGCTTTTGGATGAGATCATTTTCACAGTCACCGAGAAAAGGCCAGTGGTTCGTCATAGAAATCAAAACATGAAGGACTCCCTGGTCAAAATGAAGGACATCCAGAAAGAAGTGGTGAACCATATGCTCCGAATGAGCCCACACGAAAGGCTTTACAGAAAGGTGTACAAACACCAAGGACTCCCAAGGAAAAAGCTCCACCCCCACGAGCAAATCAAAAGCCAGCTACAACTGCCAACTGGCAAAAGTTCAAGATCAAAGGGAAGCCTACAGCGCGCCGCAGACCCAGAGTAGATGCGATCTTGGTAAAACCCACAGTGCTAGCCTCTGTCCAGGCAAATAATGGATTGCAGCAGTACAAGGAAAGCGTGCATGCCGTGCGAAGAACGGCTGCAGGAGAAATTCTTCTGCAGATGATTATGCCATTCGATGAAGCAACTCTAAATTTTTAACGCGCAGTGCAAGAAGTCCTCGGCGAAAAAGCTGAAGTCAAAGCCATGACAAAAAAGGTGACACTAGAAATAAAAGACATTCCGGAGTGGACTATGGCGGACGACGTCTTGCAAGCGGTGCTCACTATTATCGAAGGAGACCTGCCAACTGATGCGAAAAGGCCATCGAGGCACGCAGATAGCCACAATGGTGCTGCAAAAAGATGTGGAAAATAACGCACTTAGTGCTGAAAATGTACGGATTGGATAGGCAGTTTGCGAATTCGCAGCAAGATCGAGCCGAGGAGGTGCTACGAATGCCTTGACTTTGGGCATACAGCAACAAGATGCAAAAGCAAATTTGTGCCTCTAAAAACTGCTTAAACTGCGGAGGAATCGGACACTCCTCAAAAGCATGCAAAAAAGCGACACAGTGCATACTTTGCACAACCCTAGGTGTTCAGAGCACGGCGCATCACACGCTTAGTAAAGGTTGCGCAAGCTATCTGAAGGCGGTTAAACTGCTCAAAAATTAAGGTCCTGCAGGATAATCTTAATCACTGCAGAGCTGCGCAAGACCTGCTAACGCAGACAGTGCGCTAAAACTGCGTTAATTTAGTCATACAGGGTTGTTAATTTAGTACAAGGTTGCGCAAGCTATCTGAAGGCGGTTAAACTGCTCAAAAATTAAGGTCCTGCAGGATAATCTTAATCACTGCAGAGCTGCGCAAGACCTGCTAACGCAGACAGTGCGTCAAAACTGCGTTAATTTAGTCATACAGAGCGAGCCCTTTAAGCGCAAAGTTGATGGCAGTTGGGTGCAAAATGCCCGAACAGGAGCAGCGATATGGAGCTGTGGTCTGCCGCCCCTGCAACTTACGGAGGAATCTACTGCAAATGGCTATGTCAGGGTGACATGCAATGGCATATTCATTTATGGCTGCTACATTGCTCCGAGCACATCAATCGATCATTTTGCCGTAGCAGTGGGCGAGCTAGTAAATGTCGCAAAAGGCCGCGCCCCAATAATTATTGCAGGCGACTTCAACCCTTGGCAATGGAGTGGGAAAACGCAAAAACAAGGCGAAAAGGAAGAATTCTACTGGAGAAGCAGTGCTTAATGTGGCACTTCTTAACACCGGAACGGAGCCCACATATAGCAAAGCAGGCAGGAGTTCGATCATTGACGTCACTTTTGCAAGTCCAATGCTGGCACGTATTGCAATCTGGAGCGTGTCTAATGCATACACCTTCAGCGACCACATGGCAATTATGTGTACCCTGCAGTCACGAGCGCAACGACTGTCGCAGCTACATTTCATCCGCAGGGCACAGGTGGCCATAGACGAGTCAAGTCAAACGCTCACGCAACCGACCCATACTTCCGGAAGTGCTGCAGGAATATCGATCTAAGCGGAGAATTTTACCCAATGCCATTAAACGCAGCAAATCGCAATGCTGGAAGGCACTCTGTGAGGATGCTGAGCAGCAACCGCTTGGAGCAGCATACAAACAAGTAATGGGAAAGCTAAGTAAAGATCAAGCAGGAAGCTGCACGTATCTACATAGGCAAGGCTCCAGGCGTTTGCCGAGCTGTAGACATCAATACTTGCAAATGTGTTCAAGTCTTGTTTGCGAAAAACGAACAATTCCCAAGAATACAGAGGCTAGTAATACTGCAGAGGCTAGAATTATTGCCCAAAAGCGATAAGCCACCAGATAATTCATCATACAGGCCACTATGTATGCTGGACGTAATTGGCAAAGTCTTTGAGCGCAAAATATGCAGCAATCTAGTTAGCGAACTCGAGGAGTGGCAAGGGATATCAAAGCCAGCCATCTTGTACCTAGGGGTTCAAAGTAATCACCGACTTTCTTTTAAATATCAATTGGAGTACTCGGCCAGGAAAGCTGGAAAGGCAACAACGGCACTGACAGGGATCATGGGAAACGTTGGAGGGCCCTGCCAACATAGCAGATGGCTCACCATGAACGTGGTGCGGTCGATACTTATGTAGGTGGCCCCAATATGGGCACCACCAATGGCGATCCAGTCTTACGAGAAGCCCTGCAGAGCCACTAACCGCACGTGCGCCTTGCGTGTGGTAAGTGCGTTTTGAACTGTGTCCAACGACGTAGCGTTGGTGCTGGCTGGTGTGATACCGCTGGACTTACTGGCCGCAGAATCTCAAAGCAGCGAGACGTCACCAGCAGTGAGGCAGGAGTTAACAATGGCGAAATGGGAGGACCGTTGGCAGCATACCCTGAAAGTAAGTAGGACAAAGCGCATTATTCCCGATGTAAGCTCATGGGTAAGCAGAAAACACGGCCAAGTAGACACTACATTACGCAACTCCTGACTGGACACGGGTGTCTTTTATCCTATCTACATTGGTTTAAACACGAGACGGATCCGTTTTGTAACACGCTGTGCGCGGACCATTGAAGACGCAGAACATGTCCTTTTCGTCTGTCCTAAATATTCTGCAGAACGGCAAGAGCTAAGCCTAGGAATTGGGTGGCCATTAATAGTCTCAGACCTGATGGATATCCTACTTAGCTCGCAAAACAACTGACTAAAAGTTAGCCACCTACGTACAAAGATCATGCAATCCTTGCGTCGCGCTGAAAGACAGCGCAACATGATTTCAAACTCTAGATGAAGCTTTCATGCCATCTCCCCCTCGTGAGATAATAACAAAAGAGTACCCAAGTAGGAGATAATCTTCAGGGATAACCAGGGGAACCAAGGGATAAGAGCCAGCCAAGGGAAACGTATACACAAACTCAACTGGGAATAGGATAGAATCGGTCTGGGGGTCGATCAACGGATCGAGGAAGTTAATTATGCGGTGTTTGTTCTAAAACAAATGTGTCCTGATGACGAGGATACTGTCGTTATATCTGACGATGAGGATGAGGAGGTAACTGAACACAACGAAGAAGAACCAATAGTTAGCAAATCGGAGAACAACGCTGTAGAAAGTGGACAATTTAACAATGAAGCAAATGAGGCCAATGCAATGGAAAAGAGCCAGAAGTCCGACAAGGACAGGAAGGTGAAGAAATAGGTGATAAGACCCCATATTCTTAAAATGGACATCGCTCAACACACTTGCCAAGAATGCCAGAAATAAAAAAGGAAATTGTAACGCAAACAACCAAAGAAATTGAGGATATATTTGCAATTGAAAAATATCATTGTTCCAAATGGTGAAAACAACATCTGCGATGGCGATGTTATTGAGCTGCCAGAGGATTCAAAGGGTCAGCAATGCCACCGCCAGAAGCACCTCCACTAGCTGATGCAATTAGTCCGGCCCACGATTTTGAAGTCAACGACGTTGCAGGCACCGCAAGACGGATGACCAGACGAATCCCAAAAAACTATCGATTTCATGGGGCCACAGAGGGTGGTACGCCTCCCTAACGTCCCACCCCAAAAAGGGGACCCAAGTAAACTACACCACTGAGGCCAAAGTCTCTGTGGACATCTAACCGTAAGAATTAGCATCATAAGTTAGAGTTTAAGACAAAGTAGAACATTTGTAACCCCACCAAGTAAGATAGGTCAAAAGGAGGTAACCGATAGAGAAATGCTAATCTAGGGAAAGTTATCACGTATCCACAGCTAAGAAGGACGTGTAAGGAAACAAATCCTCCTTACATAAACTAAATTTAAAGGGAATTGAACCGGCAATTTAGAATTTTTATTTTTTCATTTAGTAGTATAGTAAGCTTAAAACAAGCTACCCGCTTCAGGGCAACCAGCGGGAAGCCCGCTATAGAGACCAACACTGGTCCAACAGTGAGAGAGCGAGATTAAATGCAGATAAGCTTATGCATACGCGCTCATTATTCAACAACAGCAGTGAGGTAGCGAGATTATATGCAAGATAAGCTTAAGAATGCGCGTTTACTGTTGTGACTCATACACGCACACTACGAACATAAGCAAGTGAACGAAAAGGGCAGCTTACACATGCGCTCAACAACAACAAAGAGAGCATGCGCTCTTATCTATGTATCCAGCAATAAGGCGAGCTGAAGAATTGTTTCGTGATGCTAATTAGAAGAAAGGCAAATGGGAGTTGAACTAGAGCATCGAAATGGACCGGACGTGGTCGGCAAATAACATGGAGTGTTATTCATAGACTGGGACAACAAGGGCAACAGCGGCACAACACAACACGTTGAATATAATCTTAAGTTACAAGTTAAAATGATATAATAATTTTAAATAACAAATATTAAAAACAGTACCAATAACAATAAAACAAAATGCTAAAAAATCTAGCTACGACACTGGCACAAGACAACACATTAAAAAAATCAAATAACATTACAAATTAACATTATGTGACCCGAGCTGAACATAACTCCAGTGTAGGTTCTACCGAAAACAACGGAATTAGTTTTGGTGACCAAGAATATTGTTTTCAGTAATACGAGCTCGAAAATCATGGACTTACCAGTGCAAAGTGCATTCGATTGTGAATTACGTTAGGTTATTCTTTTTTTAACTGCAAAAGGGTTAAACGGTAATGAGATTCACAGTGAATTGGTGTCTATTTATGGTGAAGACTGTATGAGTGTCCAAATGGTGCAAAGATGGCGCACAGATTTTTTCAATGGACGTGCAGAAGTGCACAATGAGCAGCGTGCTGGACGCCTAAAAAGCGTCATTACGGACGATGCGATTGCAGCGGTGGAAAAAATTATTCAGAAGGACAGACGATTGACTATTGACGATATTTTGGAAATGATGCCTCCTGAATGTCAAATTCACCGAACTTCAGTCCATACAATAGTGTCGGAGAAGCTTGGTTACAGTAAAGTTTGCGCAAGATGGGTCTCACGCCTGCTTTCCGATAATCACAAACAACAACGAGTTCACGCCGCCCAAAAGTTTTTTGAAATGCTCGAAAAAGAAGGTGAATATCTTTACGCATGCATTGTGACAGGAGATGAAATGTGGATTCACCATACAAATCCCGAAATGAAGCGTCAAAGCATGGATTATTGGCATGATGGCCACTAACCCGGCAATGGTCAGCCTGATTCCTTTCCGTGACAGATAAAGCAGCTCGTCACCTCCGGCACCAAGCCAGGTATACCCCGGATAGGAACTCCACAGTCGTGGGTGCCTAGCAAACACGAGAAGGCGACCCAGTCCCTTGTGGTGCGCGGTCTTACGAATACTATCACAGTAAGTCATGGCTTGTCGTAAGAAGCAACTAAACGAGATGGGGATGCCTACTCAGAAAAGAGCCCGGATGACACTACCAATAACTTGGCAATGGTCAGCTTGATTCCTCTCTAAAGTAGGGAAGGCAGCTCGTGACCTCCGGCAAGAGGCCAGGTATCCCCCGGATCGGATCCTCACACCCATGGGCATCCAATAAACACGAGAAGGTGACTGAGACAAATCCCAGTATGTCTCAGGGATTGACCACTGGACGCCCCTTACTGAACATTTTAGTAAGCGGAGTGATATCTGGCTGAAATGGATGTTAGGCTAATGCTGTACCCGCCTCCGTTCCGCTAAAACCTATCAAGTCTCCAAGAACGCTCGTACGTCAGTCACCATTCAGTTGGTGGTACAGGCTCAGGTGACACACTCCTGACTAACGCGGTTCCGGCACTGCACACCGACCACATGAGGGCGGGTGTCAACCCTTCGCATGGCCTGACTGCTTGCATAGACAACCATGGGATCTTGTAGTGACTGTACTACGGCCTACGACATCGGTTTGCGAGTTGGGACCCACCAGCTATGAAATTTATCTCAAATACCCCGAGCGAATGCTCAAATGAAGCCCGCAATCCATTTGCGAAAAGCGGTAAAATAGTTAGGTCTCCAGTAGAGGAGACACTACCACAGCAGGCGACAGTAGCAATGCCGACTCAGCCGACGATCCCCCAGAGCAGCTCGTCTCTGTGTGATCTTGGTAAGCAGATCGCATTGCTACTGGAGATGCAGGATGGGTACAAGCGCCGATCCATCCACACTCCTATGCTGCCAGGGTCCGCCGGCTACGCAGGCCTCTGGCGGCCTACCACCCACACCTCACCCACCCCCGAGTCAGGCGGATAATGCCTGGAAGAAGGTGGGTAAAAAGGGGAAAAGCATCCCGAAAAAGAGCCAGAGGGTGCTCACTGAGAAGACTCAGCCGGACGCCATTGTTATAATGGCGAAAATCAAGGAGAGCTACTCAGAGATCCTGAGGAAAGTAGAGGCAGATGAAAAGCTTAAGGGCTTAAGACAGGCGGTAGCCAAATTAAGGAGAACCCAAAAAAGGGAGCTCCTTCTCCAGCTAAATTAGTCAGTAGCGGGGACATCAGCGTTTCTTACGCTCCTTGGAGAAACCCTGAACATTAAAAATTGTTGGTATCAACGC
>JAWNNK010000853.1:0-90883 GCA_035045065.1 Hirtodrosophila trivittata
CTTCCATTCGGCACTTTGACGTTTGGTTTCGAGATCATATTGAAAGCACCAGTCACAATCGAATATTTGTAGTTTATGTCCTTTCTCGACTCCTTAATCAAATCCCTAAAATGTTGGATTCGTAGCAATTTTTGCTCTTCAGTCAATTTGTGCGGAACAAACTTGGAGCACACCTTCCGTACACCCAATTTATTTATCAAAATGCGATGAATGGAGTCTTTGGTGATATTTAACTCCATTTCCATGTAACGCAAAGAAGATTTCGGCTCATTCTTAATAAAATCCTGCCCTTTTTCAATATTGTTTTGGGTAATCACTGATTTTGGCCGACCCGACTTGTGATCGTCACAGAGGTCCTCACGACCTTCTTGGAATCGGTTAAACCACTCATGCACATTACTACGGGATAGGCACTGATCACCATAAACTTTTTTCATCATTTGAAATGTTTCAGTGAACGTTTTCCCAAGTTTAAAACAAAATTTAATATTTTTTCTTTGTTCTAAATGCATTTTACGACCGATGACCAAAAGCTGCTTTCACTTTTTGATCGATAACTTCGATTGTAGTTGTCCAATTGTCTTAAAATGTCGAAATGTCAAAAAGAGATCAATCTTTTTATTTCATATACCCACCAATAGATGCCGGCACCAGAAACAGTTGTTTTTTAAAAAGTTCTGTTTCTTTTGGTACAGACCATGTACATACAAATTAGATTGAGGTAATGACTTATTTTCCGTTAGTAAAACGCCATCGAAAATTCAAAACCAACAATACAATATATTAGACGCCTACTCTAGCCAAACAAACAAAAATTCAGTTGTAAGTCTCTAAAGGGTATTCTTGGGGAGGAGCTAGGTCTCGAAAGTCGCAAACTCTGCAGCGTTGTGGATTTCTTGGCTGAGGCATTCCACTACGCTGTCGATGTCATCGGCGGAGGAGAGAGTGGCGTGTGGGTTAACTCTGGTTAAAAGCGAAGATTTGAATTTATCTGTATCCATATTGTTTTGGATTAGACTTTTGCGTGCAGTCTTGTGTTCGACCGGAGTGTTGACTTGCAGCTTGACAGCGCTGTGGGTGAAGTACAGGTTCGTGTCAATGCTGCAGTTGAAACTTTGAGGTGCTATGCTTTTTGAGATGGCAATATCTAGGATGTGCGGTATCTTGTGCTGGTCCGTGAACCAGTAGGTGGATTCACCAACTGTCTTATGACTGTTAGTATTTTGAGCTATTATATTTTTGGAAAAAGTCTCGGTAAATACCAACATTTATTATCAATACTCTTTGATCACCATCACTCAAATTGGTTTTTTCTGCATTGATTTTAATAAATGTCATTATACTAGACTCCTTTACATAGTTACGAAAAGACAACGTCAGACTGCAAGAAAACTACAGTCAGATGTCATGTCTTGGACTCTAAAGTCCGAATTTCAAAGACCTTTTCGCAAGGAAGTCAGTAAATTAAAAACAAAAGTTTCAAGCAAAAAAATTGTATAACTTAATCTTCCAATTTTTTATTTGAATGACAAATATTTTTCGCGATACCCAATAAGGACAATTATGTATATAAAATGCTTAAACAGGGCTTCAAATTTTCCCCGAATATTAATTTAATCTTACGAATAATGCAGATCCTAATGTTGTGTCATAGTTTTATAGGAAATGTGTGACTATTTGTATTACTAAATTTCTTACGCAATCCGAATTAAATATTGATAAAAAGTTAAGAAAGTAGTATAATTTTATTCAAATACTCAGCAAGAGCCAGAACCTTTAGTACATTCTCTTACTGACTTTGATTTATCGTGATAGTGGCCAAATTTTGAACACTTCATACAAATGCATATCAAACAAACAGAATGGTGGGAAATCAGCTGAGTATGTGGGCTTTCTTTTTTGAAATGTGCCAATAGAATTGAAGAATTTTTCAGAATCTACAATAATTTGGATGTGAATTGAATTGAAAGCTGTTTTAAGCCATATAACTTTGTCTCGGACAAAGATCTATATGCCACCAACCGTTACCTGACAGCCCCATTACAAATTGACCTGCCAGAGGAAGGTTTTGTTCATGAAGAGGTGGTAGGTATTATTCAACGTCTAAAGCCAAACAAAGCCCGGTACGCGACAGAATATGCAATCGCACGCTGAAGACACTGCCGGAAAGAGCAATAGATTTTTTGGTAACGATTTTTAACTGCGTAATGAAGCTGCAGCATTTTCCTTCAACTTGGAAGATAGCATAGGTTTTTATTATCCAAAAGCCAGCAAAACCAGAAGCGGATCCAGAATCATACCAACCAATTAGCCTGCTGCCCTTAATCACCTATGTCTGGGAAAGGATTCTTATAACCAGGCTGGCAATCATCGCACAGACCCGGAATCTTATATCGGATCACTAATTTGGCTTCCGCTCGGGCCATGGTACTGCAGAGAAACTCCATAAAGTTACCGATCACATACTGAAAGCCTTTGACCAGCGAGAATACTATAATGCAATTCTAATTGACATTGAGCAGGCGTTCGACAGAGCCTGGCACCCTGGACTCCTTCAGAAAGTGAAGTTGACACATCCTTCGCCGTATTTCGCTCTGATACGATCTTACTTGGAGGGTCGTTCTTTCAGAGTCAAGTTCAGAGCAGGACTGTCTACCCCTCACTCAGTTCTTGCTGGAGTTCCACAAGGAAGCGTTTTGGGCCCGTTTCTATTTAGCCTGTTTACTGCCGAGATACCCTTTCCAGATTATCAAACCCTTGGAGTCACGCAATCGTCGCTCCTGTTGGCCTCATATGTGTTGGCCGACGATGTGTGCATTATGACCTCAACAAATTACCACAAATGGCCGCAGATGTTACACAGGCATACATCGACGATCTTGTAATCTGCGCCAGAAGATGGAATGTGAAGATCAATGCTACGAAGAGCTTTAACATGAGTTTCACCCTCTGCTGACTTCAGCCTCCCGTAATACAAATTCACGGCGTGCCCTTGTCCAGCCAACAAAAGTCACCTACCTGGGACTCACACTGGACAGAAGGCTGACGTTTAAGGCCCACATACAAAAAAAAGGTAGCAACGTTCCGTAGCAGGCTGCGCCAAATGAATTGGCTACTGAGCAGGAACAGCAGTAAGCGCACTATCTTACTAACAATTGTGTCTCCAATATGGAGATATGGGATGCAGGTCTGGGGCCTCCCTGAGCAATAGGGGAATCGTGCAGAGACTGCAGAACCGAGCCATGCGGCTCATCAAAGGATGCCCATGGTTCGTAAGGAACTCGACTCTCCACTGTGATCTTAACCTTGCAACTGTGGAAGAGCAACTCTGCTTCTTCTCCAGCAGATGCAACGCTCGACTCCTAAACCATGCAAACCGACATTCACAAAATCTGGCTAGTTCGCGGCCCATCAGGAGATTAATGAGAAGACAGTTTGCAAGTCTCCTCGTACACTAACAAGTTTCCTTAAGGCAAAACACCAAGTCAGCTACATACTTAGCTTTATAAATAAATTCTTTGAACCATGTGATATTTTAATTGTAAGAAAACATGTTATTTAGAGCATATTTGGTATGCTGATTTTAACATTTCAATAATAAAATAAATAAAAAAACAATCCACATAATTTACATTAAAAAATTTTATTAGATATCAATACAAAGCACACGCTTAAAAGAGCTAGATTTCATGGACAAAGCTGGAATAACAGTACAGTTACTTATTGTCAATATTTGTATGAGAAAATTATATTTGGTAATCGATAGTTGGAAATCGAGGTAACAATACGTTGATTATAAAATCAGGGCTGCGAATTATTGGGCAGAAAAAAAAGCTGTTTCTAACTAGAAGACAAGGGGAAAAAAGCTGGAAGTTTTCAGAAAAGAGCGGAATAAAAATCGCATATTTTAGAACTAACAATTTTATTTGGTAACTTATATTTAAGGCTTTTTTTTACAGAATTGCCATCACCTCTTCCAATTCTTCGGCATTTCTTCCAGGTTCACCTTCGTATGACATGTTTGTCCCAATCATACGTAAATAGTTGCTTGGGGCCTCATTAGGGCAACATTTTTGAAGCCTTTGCAAGCCATATCTGAAAATTAAATTAAAAATTAGTATTGTCCTTTTACTCACAATAAAACTTTACCTTATGCATAGAATGCTGTTCATTGTGCTCAGGTTTATGGAATTTCTCAACTTAGATTTAATCAGGTTAACCTGGCTAAAAACCCGTTCACTTTCCGAGTTTGACCACGGCAATGAGAGCATTTGGATGGCAACAGTTGCCAGCTCAAAAAATCTGCAGTTGCTACCAGAATCTTTGTAGCTTAAAACTTCACTCCAAAACTTTGTTGTGTCGTTTATCTGATCCCATTTCATCAAATGAATGTCATTATATTGGCGTTCAATTTGGGATATATTTTCTACCTTGAGGTATTCCAAAACGTCAATCTGCTTCAAAGTTTGAAAATTATCTGGTAGCCTGAAATTGAAAATCAACTTATTATAAGAGAATGGCTCAACGTTGCTTACCTGTTTTAATTGTTTGATTAGTTCAATCAAAAAAATTGTTCAGCGGCCACGAAGCTCTTTTTCGTGATTTGGATCCAAATTCATTGACGTTTTTTTTTTCAAAATCATATCCTCTATACATCCCGGCACTTTTGCTTATAATTTTTGGGCATATTTATTTTACGATTGTTAAAATTCACCTGCGCTTTTGTTTGTGAGATGCTAGTTTGAATATTGGTGGTGGCAATTGTAAATATCGATAAAAGTACGATGAAACACTAAGCTTTTTCTATGAATTGTGGAATTATAAAAAAAAAGCGGAAAAAAGCCAAACACAGTAAAAAAAATCCAGAATTCCCGCTTCCCGCAATTTTCAAGTTTGTCCCGCAGTGAGCCTTTCAAAAAAGCCAGATATAACGAGAATTGGCAGCCCTGAATAAAATCAACGCTGAATTCTTGTGTTTTGATACAGTGCAGATTGTATTTGTACAATTAATTCCAGTGAAATCGTGGTTGTTATAAAAATACAGATTTTGTAGCCTTCTTGCTCGAATTTAAATCTTTTTGCGCGTGAGCCTATGCTCTAATACCAAATAATTAAAGACATTTCTTAATTTGTTAGAAACGAAGAGCAAACCAAAATAATCCAATATGGTACACTTTTTCGTATTTGCAAATAACTATGTATATTCAATACTAATACAATTTTTAACCAAACTAAGTTATACCATAATTTTTTACAAAAACATTAAAGTTTCTGCAACATAATTTCATACTGCAGATAATAGTTTAAAAAAAGTAAAATAAAATTTCTTTAAAGAATTATATTCATTAAATGAAAATGTTCTTTTGGTCTGTGTTACAAATACATGTCTTATACATCTCATATCTTATAGATATATATGTATTAATGTATTAATTATACAGGATATTCAACAATTAGAAATACTGTGCAAGCAGCTGTATGAAGCCACTGATGCCAATATTCGTGCTGATGCTGAAAAAAAGCTTGTTACGTTCGTCAATAGCCAAGACGCCTTACCAAAATGTCAACTGCTTTTGGACCGAGCTGATACCAGCTACGCCCAGCTACTTGCCGCATCTACGCTTACAAAACTTATACAGGGTATAACATTAGGGCAACGTATTGACATACGCAGCTACGCTCTCAACTATTTGGCGACCAGACCCAATTTGCAGCACTTTGTAATTCAAGCACTTGTTACGCTGCTGGCGAAAATAACTAAATACGGGTGGTTTGACTCTTACAAAGGTGAACTAGTCTTTCAAAACTTGCTTGAAGATGTAAAAAAATTTTTCCAGGTATGTAAAGATGCCAAATGCTACATAGATGTTACTCAAAATGTTTTGTATGTTCAGGGTTCTGTTGAACATTGTACTATTGGAGTACAAATTTTATCACAGCTTGTGTCAGAAATGAATTCAATAGTGGATTTAGATGCCCATTTATCATTTTCAAAAAACCGAAAGATAGCCACATCTTACCGAGACCAGCAGCTGTATGACACTTTTCTACTGTCATGCTCACTTTTAATAACAGCACGAGATAATAGAAAAAACATTAACTTTTTGGATGAAGCCCAACAATCGTAAGTTCCTTAATACTTGGCAAGCCCAAGTCTTAGCGCAATATATTAATAGGTATTTAAACCGGCGTACGAATTTTATTATTTTGTGTTTTAATAAAGCATATCTGATCTGTAAAATAATTGACGTAAAATGAAATTTTGAATGGCTTTATTTCGAAAATTATGAACGATATAGAAATTTAAATACATTAGTATTTATTATTGCATCTTAAATTTAATTGTTTTACAAACAAACATCAATTTGATTCTTGCCTATAAATGAACAAAACACATAAATATCGATGACAAAATCGTACAGCTTATTTTCATGCAATCAATAATATGATATTGGCAATTTTAAGAATACATTGAAATTCCTTTAATAATATAGGAAAAACTAAATTTATTCCGATATTATGTATAGATCCGAAAATAAAGGCATTTCAAGTTACTCATTAAATTTCCTCAATGGTGAAAGCAAGTTAAAATGTAAGCAGTGAGAATACTTGAATAATAAATAACCTGTGTATGGTATACGAGAATTGACCTTCACACCTAACTGTACTGAAAATTATTTCAAACGGTAGCACAGCCTTTAACATTTAGATCCTTGAAATACGTAACATTTTTTCATTATATCGGGCAGTTACAACAATAAAAGATCCCACTAATAAAAAAAATTTCAAAAATAAGTAATGACCTCAAAAACGGAATATCGTACAGGGAACAACTAACCTTAACTTGAAAAATTTAATAATAAATGCTTCTGTTGCATATGGTATACAAGACCGTACGAGCACAAGCAGAGACTTCCATGTAGTGTGTAAATTATAAATTTTATTCCGTTTCCTTAATTGTAACTTTATTATTTCGTTTCCTTACTTTCGTGGCGAGAGCCGACGTTAGGAATATAATAATTTATTTGATATTTATTTAATATTAAATTATACGTTCTGCAATTCTGCGTGAAGTGGTATATTACTGAGTCGCGTGGTGGTCGCTCGATGCTCCGAAATCAATTAACTCATTCCTCTCTAAGTCTAGCTTACATTCTAATCTAAAGCTCAGCTTGTAACGTAAAAGCTCTGGAGGGTTAACATAACTGCCCCTTTGCTGCTGAGTGATTGTGTTAACTCCTCCCGTACTAATACGAAGGCTGTCCTCAGGCTTCCTGGATTTTGTGGTGCAATGATAGATGACATTGCTATCGTTTTCTACAACGGAAAGGCTTCAAAAATAGCTAAGGCGTTCAATACCACGGAAATGTAGTCTCAATTGAGGGCTGAGGTTGCACATTGTTTTGTGATGGAGTTGTCAGTCAATAGCGCCTGGTTGCCAAGATCAGCTACGTCATTATGACCGGCGGTATTATCTTAGAGGTTTGCCATTATTCTGGCGCTTTGTCGACTTAATAATAGGGTACAGAAATTAAAGTATCTAGTATGTTACAGTGTTCTATGTAAAACGCTTACCGATTAAATTTGTTTCGCTGGTTTAATTCAAGGTATCGGATAAAGTTATTGATAACATTAATATTTCCTATCAAATTCTGCTTTAATTGTAAAGTCTACTGAATTTTTGCGTATATTTCGAAAAACTCATGTGTGTGGATGGAAAGTTTTTTGAAGTGGGCCGTTCTGACATCGACCTTTAAGTTGTACTTAAAGGGTTAACGGTCGTTTTATATATTGTAGTATGTGTGAAAATTATAAAGAATGTCAAGAGTAGGCTGGACAGGTGTTTAATTTCTTAAACTCTTACCAAATCACAATTTTCTTGACACTGTTTTATAGTATGCATTGGAATAGACTGCTAAGCGATAGTCACTGCAACGAAAATGTACCGTTTTTTAAAGGAAACGAATATCCTTAGTGTAAATTGTCTTTATGCACAACCCTCTTCCCTTTATTAGAACAATTGTCCCAATGTCTGCTTCGACTCTTTCTTCTCTGTATAGTGAGGTAAGTTTATTTCCTAGGCGTTTATTTAGCTTTACCAAGGCCGTGTCCCCAACTTGAAAGATTCTGTCACGTCTTGATTCATTCGAGCTTTTCAATTGTAGCACTTGCGCCTTATCAATTTTATTCGAAAGTTCTTCTGCAAGTTCGGGAGGTGTCGCATGAATAATGTCACTCGGTTTTTTGTTAGTGACCGAATGCACTGTTTTATATTCCACGGCCGCCTGGAGTATGAGTTTAACCGTATCGTTCATGCCTCTCTCTAATTTCTGACACCGTGCTATTTCGATCAGTGTACTGTGAAACCTTTCTACCTGTCCGTTTGATGTGCTATGAAGCGGCGGTGCATTTTCCACTTGGACATGGTTTGATAAGAGTGACCTGATTGACTGAGAATTCATGGATGGTTCATTGGCACAATATATTGTCTTTGAATGTGGATATAAATTCATTAATTGTATTATTGCAGGTTCTATATCGGCTATTGTTCGAGAATCTATAGGCTGTACAATCGCAAATTTGGAAAATTTATCCACGCTGGTCAGGAAGTGTCTCTTATCTGTAAAGGAAATATCAATGTATAGAATCTCTTGTGAGGTAAAAGGTGTTCTACCAAGGACCTGTTTTTGTGGATGGCGGTCATATTTGACTTCTTTACAAACCGAGCAGTTACGTACAATACTGGCTGCTAGCTGTGATATTTTTGGAAAAATGTAATCTTGCAAAATTTGTTTCACATTTTCTTGTGCTGCCCTGTGCGCTCTGTTTATTCAATAGTTACTATTTCCCTTTGTTCGTCTTTGTTTTAAATGTCAGTGACTAATTTCTTTGTATGTCTGAAAGTCGTTGCTGGGAACTCCTCCACGAGGATGTTTTGGATGGATGCCAATATTGGCAATTCACAGTATATCGCATTCACTACATCCTGCTTAACCACGTCACGAATTTTGCCAACTAAGGATTTCTTTTTTACGAATTGTATCACATGTCCTGTCTTATTCCCGAATATAACAAATGTGCGAGTACAATCTGCTACGCCTTCTTCTATAATTATTTGGTTCCTAAAACAATTGACTGGCTTGTCGACCGTTTCGATGGTATACGAGAGAGAAATTTCGCTATGTATTGTCGCCATATCCGATTGAGCATCGGTTTCTAAAACATTTGCTACATAATTTTCTTTCCCCGGCTTATAAAAAATGTTGGCGTTATGCTCGTCTATAAACGCCTTCCACCTTTTTATTTTTGCGTTTGGGTTCCTATCTGAGACAGGGAAATTTAGAGGTTGTGATCTGTGTAAATGTTCAGATTTTGGACACCATACAGATAGTTCCTCAGACTTTTTAAAGCCCATACGATAGCCAGAAGTTCGCGTTCGTTTGTAGCGAAACTAAGCTCTCTATCCTTTAAAGCCCTTGTGATCATTGTGACAGGCTTGCCGTCTTGTGATAGAACCGCTCCGAGGCCAAGAGCCGAAGCATCCGTAGTTAAATCGAAAGGGTTTTCATAATTAGGATAGAGCAACATTACATTTTCGGACACAAGAACATTTTTTAGTTTTTCGAATGCTGAACGCTGTTTGTAATCGAAGGTAACTGGTATCTTTTAGGAGCGATTGGCTGAAACTTTTCCGTTTTCCCCTTTTAGAATATCATTCAATGGTCTCACTATAGAGACAAAGTCTTTTATAAAACTGCGATAGTAGCTCGCTAGCCCCAAGAAGGATCTAACATTGAATAAGTTTGTGGGTTCTTCATAACTTCGGATAGCTTCGACTTTACTAGGATTAGTTGTAATACCTTTGCTGGATACCACGAATTCTAAATATTCGACACTCCCTCTGAAAAGGTTTGATTTTTCCTCAGATACCCTCATGTTAGCTTTGAATAGTCTACCTAGTACCCAACTAATATGGTCCAAATGATCGTCGAGTCGTTCTGAAAAAATTATCACGTCGACGGTAAACATAACACGACTTTCCTATTTGGTCTCTAAGTACGTCGTCTATCGCACGCTGAAACATACTAGGTGCACTTTTAAGACCGAAAGGAAGTCTGCAGAACTCATATTTGCCATTTGCAACTGAAAAAGCTGTCTTTTCTCTATCCTTTTCAGCGAGTAGAATTTGATGAAATCCTGACATGAGGTCTAGTGTGGTAAAGAATTTGTCTTTTCCCAAATTTGAAGGGATGGATGCGATATTTGGTATCGGGTATTTATCGTCCACTGTTTTTGCATTTAACTTCCGAAAATCTAAACCCATCCTTTTATTCCTATTTCCCTCTTCGTCTGTACCTTTCTTATCAACCTCCCAAACTGGATTGTTATAAGGTGACCGTGAGGGTCGGATAATGCCGTCTTTTAACAAACTTTCTGTTTCTTTATTTACAAAATCTGCTACACCGATGGGATATTGGTAGAGTCTCGAATATATGGGTTTGTCATCTTGTGTACGTATGTTGGCAACAATATTAGTATTATATGGCAGTGCTTCTTCTGGCTCTGCAAATACACCCACCCATTTGTTTCGCTAGCATATTATTGAATTTTTCGGTTATTTCTTTTGGTACTACAATGTCTTTGATATCAGAAATATTTACGTTATTACATTTTGTAAATTTAATTTGTTCGACTGTATTATTAAAGTTTAAAGTTTTATTTCTCAGATCCAGGATTACATTTTACTGTATCAGTTTATCGAGGCCTATTATAGCATCAAAACTTGCGAGGTCGGGAAGGATGAAAAATTTAACATCCTTGTGAAATAGTTTAACAGGGCGTTTATATTTTATAGTGTTATAACCGTGAAGCGATTTTACGTTAAATTCCTTGTGCACAGGTGTTATGTACCTAAGTTCTGGAAGGGGCTGTATATAATTTTTTGAGGACCCGGTATCGATCAAAAGTTTTATAGTTCTCCCTGCCATCCTTCTTTTTTCGAATGGTAGCAGGGACTCTTGCCTTAAAAATGTACGTGATCGTACTCTGTGCGTTCATCTTCGATATCCTTAACAGCCGCTACTGCTTCCTGTTCATACTCGTACACGTCTGTATGGCCTACGTTTTCTTCATGAGCTAGGTGATTTACTCGTTGTTGTTTTTAGCCTGCCAGTGCCACTATATGATTTTTTTGCCGTCTGGTCATAGCCAACTTGAGCTGGCCATGTACTTTGCTGCTGATTTGGCCAAGTGTTTTGGTGTGAAGGTACACTACCCTGGTTAAAGAATGGCTGCCTAGATTGGTTTTGACGCTTCGCATGGTACGCATAGATACATCAGTATCCGTTAATTGAGGCGGCGCTTGAATTTGTGTTTGGCCTACCTGGTAACCGTAACTGGGCACAAACTGACGCCTACTAAAATGATGATTCTTTCCTTGCTGAGGCATACTAGTATTTTTATCCCTATCAGTTTGTTTTCTCTCAGTCCTCTGACCTCCGTCTCCTAGGCTTCGAAATAATAAAAAGCAAATTGATAGCGTGCGTGGTTCGACTCAACTTCTTGCGCTAGGGCAAGGGCTGTTGGTAAATCCCTGGGTCCTTTGGCAAATAAGATATCGCTCAAGGATTTCTTTGTTCCTGTTATAAACACACGTAACGCGTCTGACCTGTACTATTCGTTAAGTGACATCGCAAAGGTGCTATCGCATATCATTATTGTTTTATTCGTTAGAAGGGTCAGTTTATTCTCGACTTCGTCGTAGAATTCCGTCAGTGTCATGTCACCCTGTCTTAACGTCGATAACTCTTGTTCTATCTGATAGATCGGTCTCTTGTCGGCGTACGTAAAATCGAGACGATTTATCATGGCTTTGAAATTCAGCGGTGTGTTAAACGAAGCCAACACAGTATTTGCTGAGTTTTTACCTTGTTCCGCATATGCCAAGTGCTTGGTAGTATGTGGAACTGCCCTCATAATTTTCAAAAACGGCACTCTCTACTATTGCCTTTAGCTGATCTGCCGTTAGATTCATTGCAGGCGCTTGACTTTTGTCTGACCACCAATTTTCTTTTCTCGTATCTTTCGTACTTCCGTTATCTAAGTGCACTCTCCACTTCTCTAAGCTTGACGCTATGTCTATTAATGCTTCACTGCTGTCGCTCATCTATTCGTCATCAATAACCTTCGATAACCTTCGCTCTCTTAGAGGTCGTTATGAAAGTTTAGGACTTAATATGATATTTAACCACTAGGCGTTGTACTTACAAATGAGTTTGTGTTTTCTTAAGATTACTCCGCTCTCTTAAACTATAGATGTAGCCGCTGTCGATGATATTTATCGTAATTGAATAGCCACTCTTAAAGTTGGTTGAGCGGGCTTAGTCCAGTTTTCCCGTCTTCTTTTCCAGGTGACGTAGGTAGGAGAACTTCGTTGGGCGCCAATTATAAATGTATTATCCCGTTTCCTTAATTGTAACTTTATTATTTCGTTTCCTTACTTTCGTGGCGAGGGCCGACGTTAGGAATATAATAATTTATTTGATATTTAATCGGTGGTCGCTCGATGCTCCGAAATCAATTAACTCATTCCTCTCTAAGTCTAGCTTACATTCTAATCTAAAGCTCAGCTTGTAACGTAAAAGCTCTGGAGCGTTAACATAACTGCCTCTTTGCTGCTGAGTGATTGTGTTAACTTGTATGTATGCGTGGGTATGCATATATGTGCGCAGCTCAGTGAGAGTGTTAGTGGATTTGTGTAAAATGTACGAAGGGTATTCAAAAAGTAAAGCTGTAAAAATAAATTTATTTTATTCTTTACCTCTTTAACTATTTTTCTACATAGTCGCCTTGGACATCAATACATTTTTTGTATCTGTTTGAAAGCTTAAGTAAACCTTTCTTTAAAAATTGCGTGCCCTGTTTTTGAGCCACGATTTGACGACTTGTTTGATTTGAAACGAAGTGCTGGCCATCCTTTCTTTCTTTTAATTTTGGGAAATTGAAATAGTTACTTGGTGCGAGGTCTGGAGAGTATTTTTCGAGCATTTCAAAAAACTTTTGGGCGGCGTAAAGTCGTTGTTGCTTGTGATTATCGGAAAGCAGGCGTGGGACCCATTTTGCGCAAACTTTACTGTAATCAAGCTTCTCCGACACTGTTGTATGGACTGAAGATCGGTGAATTTGACATTCAGGAGGCATCATTTCCAAAATATCGTCAATAGTCAATCGTCTGTCCTCCTGAATAATTTTTTCAACCGCTGCAATCGCATCGTCCGTAATGACGCTTTTTCGGTGACCAGCACGCTGCTCATCGTGCATTTCTGCGCGTCCATTGAAAAAATCTGTGCGCCATCTTCGCACCATTTGGACACTCATACAGTCTTCACCATGAATTGACACCAATTCACTGTGAATCTCATTACCGTTTAACCCTTTTGCAGTTAAAAAACGAATAACCGAACCACTGGTAACTCCATGATTTTCGAGCTCGTATTACTGAAAACAGTATTCTTGGTCACCAAAACTAATTGCGTTGTTTTCGGTAGAACCTACACTGAAACTATGTTCAGCTAGAGTCCGCTAGGTGGCGTCTGAGTGAAACGCCAGACTAGTGAAACTTACTTTTTGAATACCCCTCGTATGTGTAAAGTGTATGTAACAATCAGAAGTTACCCATTAAGTATATATATTTTTGATCACCATTAATACAAAAAATCGTGGATCTCACAGCCTATAAGTGCTAGAAACACTATATGATATGTAGGTTGTAAGTGACTGAAAGCATCCCACGAAGTGAAAAATTTGTTTGATAAGCTCAATTTTTAACCGATAGAGCGATTTATTAGACAAATCCCCCCGCCCTGTGTTTTAAATTTCAGTGATGATAAACACAAAAGTAACTTAAAAAAAAATTTATATTTACGCAGCGCGGGCGGTTGACAGAAGCAGAGTGTGTGTTCATTTGTGTATGTTCGTCGACCAACAGCAAAAGGACCGGACCAAAATACAAAATTAACTTAGAAAGGAGTAAATATAAAGTTGAAATACATTTATATAAACATTATTTACTAAAAATGTAAATAGTAAAAGAAACGATAAAAAGTATGGGGTATAAAAAATAAAAAAAATTGACTTTCATTTTAAATATATTGAACATTTATTACAGGAATGGAAATATTACAGACAAACAAAACAGATAAATAAGTATTTATATTAGTCGGTATCATCGAAGAAAAAATAAATGTGACACTTAAAATTGAATGAATAGAGAAAAAGAGAAAAAAGCATAGTAAATCATGAGTGCATGTAAGAAAATGTAGAGGCTATAGTTTTTAGCAAAGATAATAAAAATCTACGAGATTTATCTGTTAAGTATTAAGCCAACATAAAAATCCTGTCTATTTAATTCTAAAAATAGTGTTCTTTTAGCTCGATAAACTTGACCCAGCGATGCTTCAACCTCTTTAGACTGTCTGAAAGCTAGTAAAGGTAGGACTCGATGGACGCGTTGCACTCCTCATTCGAGTAAAAATTTTGAATTTGAAGTTTAGAAACAATAACTAGTCGCATGTCTAGTTCAATTTGACAAATTTGGCCGTGACGACGTGTCATGGTAGAAGACTACGTGTTTCTTCGCCCTGTGATTGTTTTGCCCCTCCAGATAGTCGATGTAGATCACACCTTGTGAATACAAGAAAAGGTGCCCATCAGCTTTCCATCCGAGCACGTTTGCCGGGTGAAGTTAACTGTTTCAACTGTTTCTTGGTCTCTAGTGTGTACCTGTGAATCAATGTTGCGTCGACGTTCTCAAAACGACGTGGCACCCATCACACCGACAACTTTCTCATGTCGAAAGGTGTATGCCATTGTATTACCCACGCGGTTTACCTACTGTCTAAGCTATCTCGTGCACCTTCAATAGGCAGTCTGCCAATCCGATATCGTGAATTTTTGTCCTGTTATCCTCCGTGATAGTCGTTTTCAACTCATCAAAAACCGACGTGCCATCTTGTCGACACTCGGTTAACTAATTTTTGACGGTTATCATCAAAGGAGTTAAAAGTCAAAAGAGTTACCGTGCATTAAATCTAAACGCTCTTTGATTTCGCTGCGTGATTTTCCGTCTAAAAACAAGAATTGAATCACGGACCGGTGCTGCTCTTTCGCTGAATTTTACACAGTAGCCGTCTACAAATAGAATCATAGAACATTTCTTTTTCGATAGTAAGTACTTATCGGACTGCCCTCCTATGTCGTTCATTAGGCTTTGAAAATAACACCTAGAAATGTTGTAAGGTTAGCTAATTTATTTATTTTATTAAGAATTGACTACAAGCAGTTGAGTAAAAATACACAAATTTAATTTCAAAAATATATATATTTTCTATTTTTAAAATGTAGTATTAATAAATCTATAGTAGTTAAATATATACAAAAAAAAAAAAAACAATTTTAAAAGTAAAGTGTAAATAGAGAGTCTACTAGAGTTAGATGGGAAACAAATATTGGGATCCCAATTTAAACTCATCTTTTAAAATTAATGTATCTTCAAATTTCTTTAATACTATCTGCGATCCCAATTTCGGTCATCCTCACAGGATCGTTCATGAATATAAGGAAAAAAAAAAACGAACGCAGCCTCCACCTGTAGCACTTCCTACTAATATCCCTGCAACCAATGTCTCAAAAAACTAAGATATTTGTCTATACTATATTATGTTACTATTCAATATCAGAATGTTAGAGGTCTTTCTCTTTGAAAACTCCAACAACTATATCTGATTAGTACTTCATTTGAGTCCGATATTATAGCTTTTCCTGAGACTTGGTTTAACAATACCATATCTGATTGTGAAATTTTCTCAAATAATCTTACAATATTTAGACACGACCGGTTAATCCGCCGTGGTGGTGTCGTATTAATTGCCGTTTAATCCAGACTACAATCAGAATTGGTATCGTTGCAGTATTCCGCAGATGTAGAAATAGTTGCTGTAAAAGTATCTCTTCTATCAACTGCTTTCTTTATCATCTGTTCTTATATTCCTCCTGTTTCTGATTTACAAGTTTAAATGCAACATTTAAGTTGTATCAACGAAGTATTATCTCTAACGCGTGATAATGATCAATTTGTTGTGTTGGGTGATTTTACCTTGCCCACCATTGCGTGGTAATTTTTCAGCAGCGCAAATTATCTTATTCCCTCATCTCAGCATGACTTTTTAGATTGTATTGTGGTCTTCCTCTATACCAATTAAATTCTATTCCTAACAACCTAAATAGAATTTTTGATCTTGTTTTTATAAATTATTACTCTAATGTTTCTATCTCCAGTTCAAATCCTTTATCTCTGCCTGAAGATGCCTATCATCCTACTATAGAATTGGTCCTTGCTTGACTCCGCAGTTGACATCGATATCGCTCTAAGCTCTTTCTACGACACACTTAACTCTCTATTTGCATTCCTTACTCTTATCGTAAATCTAGTTCTTCTAAGCCACCTTGAGTTACAGCCAGACTCTCAAACCTGAAAAATATTAAGTCTAAATGTTTTAAAAAGTTTAAGATGTCTGGTTCTAATCTAGACTCATCAAAGTATTCTTTCGCTAAATCTAACTTCTTTCAGCTTAACTCTCAAGCTTACACAGAATATATAACCCGATGTAAAAATCAATTTGCTAGTAATCCCAAACTTTTCTATTCCTTCGTAAACTCTAAGCGTAAATCTACACGCCTCCCAACTTATTTTTTATTTGGCAATGAAAAGGCTTACAGCGACTTAGCTGCTGCTGACCTGTTTGCCAAATTTTTCCAATCCACCTATTCAACTATTACTGATGCTAATAATCGCTATCCCTACAATATACCTACATCTAACTCTATTTTCGCTCCCATTATATGTGAGTCTTCCCTTCTCTCTTCTGTAAAATTTTCATACTCACCTGGGACGGATAATATTCCAAGTTGTGTCTTAAAAGAGTGTATTACTTCTTTATTTCAACCTCTTCTTAAACTGTTTGATCTATCACTTATCACCGGAGTCTTCCCATCGCTTTCGATGGACTCATTATCATACCACTCCAAAAAAAAAGGTGTTAGGTCTGATATTTATAATTACAGATGTATTGCAACATTGTCTGCTATTCCAAAACTGTTTGAATATATCATTACGAAAACCTTGCAACATCTCTGTAAATCTGCTATTTCCTCTCCCAACATGGCTTTGTAAATAATCGGTCTACTACGACCAACCTGTTGGAATTCTCATCTCTTATTCACGATGCGTTCCAACAGAGAATGCAAACTAACTTCATTAATACTGAATCATTCATTTGACTCTGTGCACCATGATCTATTACTTGTTAGACTCCTTTGTATTGGGTTTCCTCCCTCTTTTCTACGCTGGATTTCTTTTTACCTAAAAGGTGGAATCCAAAAAGTTGTACTCAGATCAACAATTTCTAGACCGATATTTGTTACTTGGTGGCTGGTCCATTATTCTTTGTACGTTTCATTAATGACTTACCGTCCACTTTATCACATTCGCGTATGCTAATGTATGCTGACGATGTTAAAGTTATATTATCATTTAAAGATCCTTCTCAATTTGGTCTTCTTCAACATGATATAAACTCCATGCAACTTTGGTGCTCATCCAATCATCTTCCTCTAAACTGCTCTAAGTGCATGTTTATGACTATTAGCCAATTGAAGCCATACCATGGTACATATACCATTGGTAACCTTCCATTCGAACGTGTATTTACTGTTAGAGACTTAGGTGTTCTTTTCGATTCTAAGGTCAATTTTAACTTACATATTGCATCTATTGTCAATGTTGCCAAAGGCGTTCTAGGCTTCATTACGCGTTGGTCATTACGAAATTAGTCTTCGTATAACTAGTACGTCCTATTCTTGAATACTTGTCATGTGTTTGGTCTCTCAATATAATAATAATGTGGCCCGCATAGAGTCAGTCCAGAATCGATTTATTCTCTTTGCCTTTCGTGGTCTCAATTGGGATCCCAATCTTCGTTTGTCACCTTACTCTAGTAGATTCTTACTTTGAAATCTTCCCTCTTTAGTTAACCGTAGAACAACTCTAGATGTTTTATTTATTCAAAAATTAATAAATGGCAGCGTAGATTATTCTACCTTGTTAAGCCGCCTTAATTCCTCAATTAAAATGTTGGAACAATTCAAATTTTAAATCATTTTTAATATTACCCCAGACCATTATAACTTTTTAATTTCCAGTTTACTTTTAAAATGTTATATTCTACAATTTGTGTTAAACTGTTTTTTCTGCTAGTCGACTGTTTTTAGTCGTCTCTAAATTAAATAAGAAAAAAAATAAACAAAATAGGTAGGGAAAAGAGAAAAAATTGTTTTTGAATTGACTCAATGCGATGATAATGGGACCGAATATAGTTTTTGAAGAACCACAAATTCATGGATATAGTGTAATTGAATAAGGAAAGATTCCTTTGTAGG
The DNA here is from genome assembly GCA_035045065.1 of Hirtodrosophila trivittata. Lineage (NCBI taxonomy): Eukaryota > Metazoa > Arthropoda > Insecta > Diptera > Drosophilidae > Hirtodrosophila > Hirtodrosophila trivittata. The sequence continues at coordinate 18,496 of JAWNNK010000853.1, forward strand.
CTTGTACGACTTCAGTTGTTTTTGCGTGTTGTAAGGCAGTGTGTTTGTTTTTTTCAGTATAAGTCCATCAAACGTTCATCGAATGTTTGTGGGATGTCGACAAATATTGCCTTGCAATATTCGCATGGTTCGAATGCGGTACGAATTTCTGATGTCATCTGATTGACTTGTTCAACCGTTCCATATTTTTCTCAGTTTGAGGTAGGAATTATCACCCTACCCGAATTTTGTGATTGCATTAAAAAGACAGTAAATGTGTTGAACCTTACACCTTGGCAGTTTGATAAAAATATTTGGAGTTATTGAATTGAAGTTTTATTTACATTTACTCTGAGGACTTGTTTGATTTGTTCTGCCGAAATTCGATGGGCTAAAGTGGTTCTGCCAACTCATGTGGTATAGATGGGAACGGATTGGATGCGGGGTTTTCTAAATTACATATTGTTATTTTTACCGGTATTAGGTCTAAAGATTACATTTGAATTTGTAGTTATATTTTGTGCTTGCGTTGTAGAAGCAATAAACGCCGTCTTTATTGCATTGTTGGTAACGAAGGCTTGTGCAGTTGTTGTTGTTGCTACAGGTATGGTAGTTACAGAGGTCATTAGTGCGGCGTGTGTCCAAATGTTTGCGTTCCCCACCGCTGGAGAGCTATATTTATTGCCCCACTATGTGTGAGGTACAAAGCGGAAGAGGAATATAGTGATCTCTGGTATAAGTTGGCCATTAGGGCTAAGTTGGTCTGCGTTGTTGATTTTTCCGACTTGTTATCACGGACGATGCTCGATACAGCTACTACGTTTTGTTTGTTTTTTTAACCTGAAGGTGTGTTGTAGCACTTAATATATATTTTATTGATATTACAATTTATTAGTAATCCTTTTTGTACACTTACAACGTAAACTAGTAAATATTATTTGCCACGGCAGTATATTTGTCCACATTTCAAGAGTGGTCCCTGACTTATAAATATGGTTAGTAAAAAAAAAAAATTACTTTGATCGATAAGTATCAACTTATATATTTTCCAAAAAGTTATAAGTTTGAGAACCGTATGTTAAATATTATTTTCTGTACAGGTATCAAAAGTGAACGCTCTCAGTGAATTTGTGAACATGGAAAAAATCGGTCACAATTATATGCTACAGTACTTTCATCTGAAAGGTGTAAGTCTAACCGATATATTTGAAGTTTAGAAACAATAATTAGTCGCATGAGTAGTTCAATTTGACAAATTTGGCCGTGACGACGGTGGAGGTGTCATGGTAGAAGACTACGTGTTTCTTCGCCCTGTGATTGTTTTGCCCCTCTCCATATAGTCGATGTAGATCACACCTTGTGAATACAAGAAAAGGTGCCCATCAGCTTTCCATCCGAGCACGTTTGCCGGGTGAAGTTAACTGTTTCAACTGTTTCTTGGTCTCTAGTGTGTACCAGTGAATCAATGTTGCGTCGACGTTCTCAAAACGACGTGGCACCCATCACACCGACAACTTTCTCATGCCGAAAGGTGTATGCCATTGTATTACCCACGCGGTTTTACCTACTGTCTAAGCTATCTCGTGCACCTTCAATAGGCAGTCTGCCAATACGATATCGTGAATTTTTGTCCTGTTATCGTCCGTGATAGTCGTTTTCAACTCATCAAAAACCGACGTTTCTTGTTGAGACTCGGTTAACTAATTTTTGACGGTTATCATCAAAGGAGTTAAAAGTGAAAAGAGTTACCGTGCACGAAATCTAAACGCTCTTTGATTTCGCTGCGTGATTTTCCGTGTAAAAACAAGAATTGAATCACGGACCGGTGCTGCTCTTTCGCCTGCATCTACATGCGGTCAAAACAAAATATCAAGTCGGAGTCGGCTGAAATTTACACAGTAGCCGTCTACAAATAGAATGATAGAACATTTCTTTTTCGATAGTAAGTACTTATCGGACTGCCGTCCTATGTCGTTTATTAGGCTTTGAAAATAACACCTAGAAATGTTGTAAGGTTAGCTAATTTATTTATTTTATTAAAAATTGACTACAAGCAGTTGAGTAAAAATACACAAATTTAATTTTGAAAATATATATATTTTCTATTTTTAAAATGTAGTATTAATAAATCTATAGTAGTTAAATCTATACAAAAAAAAAAAAAACAATTTTAAAAGTAAAGTGTAAATAGAGAGTCTACTAGAGTTAGATGGGAAACAAATATTGGGATCCCAATTTAAACTCATCCTTTAAAATTAATGTATCTTCAGATTTCTTTAATACTATCTGCGATCCCAATTTCTGCCCTCCACACAGGATCGTTCATGAATATAAGGTAAAAAAAAAAAAAACGAACTCAGCCTCCACCTGTAGCACTTTGTACTAATATACCTGCAACCAATGTCTCAAAAAACTAAGATATTTGTCTGACTATGTTACTATTCAATATCAGAATGTTAGAGGGGTTTCTCTTTCAAAACTCCAACAACTATATCTGATTAGTACTTCATTTGAGTCCGATATTATAGCTTTTCCTGAGACTTGGTTTAACAATACCATATCTGATTGTGAAATTTTCTCAAATAATCTTACAATATTTAGACACGACCGGTTAATCCGCCGTGGTGGTGTCGTATTAATTGCCGTTTAATCCAGACTACAATCAGAATTGGTATCGTTGCAGTATTCCGCAGATGTAGAAATAGTTGCTGTAAAAGTATCTCTTCTATCAACTGCTTTCTTTATCATCTGTTCTTATATTCCTCCTGTTTCTGATTTACAAGTTTAAATGAAACATTTAAGTTGTATCAACGAAGTATTATCTCTAACGCGTGATAATGATCAATTTGTTGTGTTGGGTGATTTTAACTTGCCCACCATTGCGTGGTAATTTTTCAGCAGCGCAAATTATCTTATTCCCTCATCTCAGCATGACTTTTTAGATTGTATTGTGGTCTTCCTCTATACCAATTAGATTCTATTCCTAACAACCTAAATAGAATTTTTGATCTTGTTTTTATAAATTATTACTCTAATGTTTCTATCTCCAGTTCAAATCCTTTATCTCTGCCTGAAGATGCCTATCATCCTCTTATAGAAATCTCTCTCTATGTATCTAACCAATCTTTCTTGCCTTCACCTATTTCTACTGAACAACACCATTGTTTTCGCAAAGGTAGCTTTAATATGCTAAATGAACCAATCCTTGAAACTGATTGGTCCTTGCATGACTCCGCAGTTGACATCGATATCGCTCTAAGCTCTTTCTACGACACACTTAACTCTCTATTTGCATTCCTTACTCTTATCGTAAATCTAGTTCTTCTAAGCCACCTTGAGTTACAGCCAGACTCTCAAACCTGAAAAATATTAAGTCTAAATGTTTTAAAAAGTTTAAGATGTCTGGTTCTAATCTAGACTCATCAAAGTATTCTTTCGCTAAATCTAACTTCTTTCAGCTTAACTCTCAAGCTTACACAGAATATATAACCCGATGTAAAAATCAATTTGCTAGTAATCCCAAACTTTTCTATTCCTTCGTAAACTCTAAGCGTAAATCTACACGCCTCCCAACTTATTTTTTATTTGGCAATGAAAAGGCTTACAGCGACTTAGCTGCTGCTGACCTGTTTGCCAAATTTTTCCAATCCACCTATTCAACTATTACTGATGCTAATAATCGCTATCCCTACAATATACCTTCATCTAACTCTATTTTCGCTCCCATTATATGTGAGTCTTCCCTTCTCTCTTCTGTAAAATTTTCATACTCACCTGGGACGGATAATATTCCAAGTTGTGTCTTAAAAGAGTGTATTACTTCTTTATTTCAACCTCTTCTTAAACTGTTTGATCTATCACTTATCACCGGAGTCTTCCCATCGCTTTCGATGGACTCATTATCATACCACTCCAAAAAAAAAGGTGTTAGGTCTGATATTTATAATTACAGATGTATTGCAACATTGTCTGCTATTCCAAAACTGTTTGAATATATCATTACGAAAACCTTGCAACATCTCTGTAAATCTGCTATTTCCTCTCCCAACATGGCTTTGTAAATAATCGGTCTACTACGACCAACCTGTTGGAATTCTCATCTCTTATTCACGATGCGTTCCAACAGAGAATGCAAACTAACTTCATTAATACTGAATCATTCATTTGACTCTGTGCACCATGATCTATTACTTGTTAGACTCCTTTGTATTGGGTTTCCTCCCTCTTTTCTACGCTGGATTTCTTTTTACCTAAAAGGTGGAATCCAAAAAGTTGTACTCAGATCAACAATTTCTAGACCGATATTTGTTACTTGGTGGCTGGTCCATTATTCTTTGTACGTTTCATTAATGACTTACCGTCCACTTTATCACATTCGCGTATGCTAATGTATGCTGACGATGTTAAAGTTATATTATCATTTAAAGATCCTTCTCAATTTGGTCTTCTTCAACATGATATAAACTCCATGCAACTTTGGTGCTCATCCAATCATCTTCCTCTAAACTGCTCTAAGTGCATGTTTATGACTATTAGCCAATTGAAGCCATACCATGGTACATATACCATTGGTAACCTTCCATTCGAACGTGTATTTACTGTTAGAGACTTAGGTGTTCTTTTCGATTCTAAGGTAAATTTTAACTTACATATTGCATCTATTGTCAATGTTGCCAAAGGCGTTCTAGGCTTCATTAAGCGTTGGTCATTACGAAATTAGTCTTCGTATAACTAGTACGTCCTATTCTTGAATACTTGTCATGTGTTTGGTCTCTCAATATAATAATAATGTGGCCCGCATAGAGTCAGTCCAGAATCGATTTATTCTCTTTGCCTTTCGTGGTCTCAATTGGGATCCCAATCTTCGTTTGTCACCTTACTCTAGTAGATTCTTACTTTGAAATCTTCCCTCTTTAGTTAACCGTAGAACAACTCTAGATGTTTTATTTATTCAAAAATTAATAAATGGCAGCGTAGATTATTCTACCTTGTTAAGCCGCCTTAATTCCTCAATTAAAATGTTGGAACAATTCAAATTTTAAATCATTTTTAATATTACCCCAGACCATTATAACTTTTTAATTTCCAGTTTACTTTTAAAATGTTATATTCTACAATTTGTGTTAAACTGTTTTTTCTGCTAGTCGACTGTTTTTAGTCGTCTCTAAATTAAATAAGAAAAAAAATAAACAAAATAGGTAGGGAAAAGAGAAAAAATTGTTTTTGAATTGACTCAATGCGATGATAATGGGACCGAATATAGTTTTTGAAGAACCACAAATTCATGGATATAGTGTAATTGAATAAGGAAAGATTCCTTTGTAGGCTTGTACGACTTCAGTTGTTTTTGCGTGTTGTAAGGCAGTGTGTTTGTTTTTTTCAGTATAAGTCCATCAAACGTTCATCGAATGTTTGTGGGATGTCGACAAATATTGCCTTGCAATATTCGCATGGTTCGAATGCGGTACGAATTTCTGATGTCATCTGATTGACTTGTTCAACCGTTCCATATTTTTCTCAGTTTGAGGTAGGAATTATCACCCTACCCGAATTTTGTGATTGCATTAAAAAGACAGTAAATGTGTTGAACCTTACACCTTGGCAGTTTGATAAAAATATTTGGAGTTATTGAATTGAAGTTTTATTTACATTTACTCTGAGGACTTGTTTGATTTGTTCTGCCGAAATTCGATGGGCTAAAGTGGTTCTGCCAACTCATGTGGTATAGATGGGAACGGATTGGATGCGGGGTTTTCTAAATTACATATTGTTATTTTTACCGGTATTAGGTCTAAAGATTACATTTGAATTTGTAGTTATATTTTGTGCTTGCGTTGTAGAAGCAATAAACGCCGTCTTTATTGCATTGTTGGTAACGAAGGCTTGTGCAGTTGTTGTTGTTGCTACAGGTATGGTAGTTACAGAGGTCATTAGTGCGGCGTGTGTCCAAACGTTTGCGTTCCCCACCGCTGGAGAGCTATATTTATTGCCCCACTATGTGTGAGGTACAAAGCGGAAGAGGAATATAGTGATCTCTGGTATAAGTTGGCCATTAGGGCTAAGTTGGTCTGCGTTGTTGATTTTTCCGACTTGTTATCACGGACGATGCTCGATACAGCTACTACGTTTTGTTTGTTTTTTTAACCTGAAGGTGTGTTGTAGCACTTAATATATATTTTATTGATATTACAATTTATTAGTAATCCTTTTTGTACACTTACAACGTAAACTAGTAAATATTATTTGCCACGGCAGTATATTTGTCCACATTTCAAGAGTGGTCCCTGACTTATAAATATGGTTAGTAAAAAAAAAAAATTACTTTGATCGATAAGTATCAACTTATATATTTTCCAAAAAGTTATAAGTTTGAGAACCGTATGTTAAATATTATTTTCTGTACAGGTATCAAAAGTGAACGCTCTCAGTGAATTTGTGAACATGGAAAAAATCGGTCACAATTATATGCTACAGTACTTTCATCTGAAAGGTGTAAGTCTAACCGATATATTTGAAGTTTAGAAACAATAATTAGTCGCATGTGTAGTTCAATTTGACAAATTTGGCCGTGACGACGGTGGAGGTGTCATGGTAGAAGACTACGTGTTTCTTCGCCCTGTGATTGTTTTGCCCCTCTCCATATAGTCGATGTAGATCACACCTTGTGAATACAAGAAAAGGTGCCCATCAGCTTTCCATCCGAGCACGTTTGCCGGGTGAAGTTAACTGTTTCAACTGTTTCTTGGTCTCTAGTGTGTACCAGTGAATCAATGTTGCGTCGACGTTCTCAAAACGACGTGGCACCCATCACACCGACAACTTTCTCATGCCGAAAGGTGTATGCCATTGTATTACCCACGCGGTTTTACCTACTGTCTAAGCTATCTCGTGCACCTTCAATAGGCAGTCTGCCAATACGATATCGTGAATTTTTGTCCTGTTATCGTCCGTGATAGTCGTTTTCAACTCATCAAAAACCGACGTTTCTTGTTGAGACTCGGTTAACTAATTTTTGACGGTTATCATCAAAGGAGTTAAAAGTGAAAAGAGTTACCGTGCACGAAATCTAAACGCTCTTTGATTTCGCTGCGTGATTTTCCGTGTAAAAACAAGAATTGAATCACGGACCGGTGCTGCTCTTTCGCCTGCATCTACATGCGGTCAAAACAAAATATCAAGTCGGAGTCGGCTGAAATTTACACAGTAGCCGTCTACAAATAGAATGATAGAACATTTCTTTTTCGATAGTAAGTACTTATCGGACTGCCGTCCTATGTCGTTTATTAGGCTTTGAAAATAACACCTAGAAATGTTGTAAGGTTAGCTAATTTATTTATTTTATTAAAAATTGACTACAAGCAGTTGAGTAAAAATACACAAATTTAATTTTGAAAATATATATATTTTCTATTTTTAAAATGTAGTATTAATAAATCTATAGTAGTTAAATCTATACAAAAAAAAAAAAACAATTTTAAAAGTAAAGTGTAAATAGAGAGTCTACTAGAGTTAGATGGGAAACAAATATTGGGATCCCAATTTAAACTCATCTTTTAAAATTAATGTATCTTCAGATTTCTTTAATACTATCTGCGATCCCAATTTCTGCCCTCCACACAGGATCGTTCATGAATATAAGGTAAAAAAAAAAAAACGAACTCAGCCTCCACCTGTAGCACTTTGTACTAATATACCTGCAACCAATGTCTCAAAAAACTAAGATATTTGTCTGACTATGTTACTATTCAATATCAGAATGTTAGAGGGGTTTCTCTTTCAAAACTCCAACAACTATATCTGATTAGTACTTCATTTGAGTCCGATATTATAGCTTTTCCTGAGACTTGGTTTAACAATACCATATCTGATTGTGAAATTTTCTCAAATAATCTTACAATATTTAGACACGACCGGTTAATCCGCCGTGGTGGTGTCGTATTAATTGCCGTTTAATCCAGACTACAATCAGAATTGGTATCGTTGCAGTATTCCGCAGATGTAGAAATAGTTGCTGTAAAAGTATCTCTTCTATCAACTGCTTTCTTTATCATCTGTTCTTATATTCCTCCTGTTTCTGATTTACAAGTTTAAATGAAACATTTAAGTTGTATCAACGAAGTATTATCTCTAACGCGTGATAATGATCAATTTGTTGTGTTGGGTGATTTTAACTTGCCCACCATTGCGTGGTAATTTTTCAGCAGCGCAAATTATCTTATTCCCTCATCTCAGCATGACTTTTTAGATTGTATTGTGGTCTTCCTCTATACCAATTAGATTCTATTCCTAACAACCTAAATAGAATTTTTGATCTTGTTTTTATAAATTATTACTCTAATGTTTCTATCTCCAGTTCAAATCCTTTATCTCTGCCTGAAGATGCCTATCATCCTCCTATAGAAATCTCTCTCTATGTATCTAACCAATCTTTCTTGCCTTCACCTATTTCTACTGAACAACACCATTGTTTTCGCAAAGGTAGCTTTAATATGCTAAATGAACCAATCCTTGAAACTGATTGGTCCTTGCTTGACTCCGCAGTTGACATCGATATCGCTCTAAGCTCTTTCTACGACACACTTAACTCTCTATTTGCATTCCTTACTCTTATCGTAAATCTAGTTCTTCTAAGCCACCTTGAGTTACAGCCAGACTCTCAAACCTGAAAAATATTAAGTCTAAATGTTTTAAAAAGTTTAAGATGTCTGGTTCTAATCTAGACTCATCAAAGTATTCTTTCGCTAAATCTAACTTCTTTCAGCTTAACTCTCAAGCTTACACAGAATATATAACCCGATGTAAAAATCAATTTGCTAGTAATCCCAAACTTTTCTATTCCTTCGTAAACTCTAAGCGTAAATCTACACGCCTCCCAACTTATTTTTTATTTGGCAATGAAAAGGCTTACAGCGACTTAGCTGCTGCTGACCTGTTTGCCAAATTTTTCCAATCCACCTATTCAACTATTACTGATGCTAATAATCGCTATCCCTACAATATACCTTCATCTAACTCTATTTTCGCTCCCATTATATGTGAGTCTTCCCTTCTCTCTTCTGTAAAATTTTCATACTCACCTGGGACGGATAATATTCCAAGTTGTGTCTTAAAAGAGTGTATTACTTCTTTATTTCAACCTCTTCTTAAACTGTTTGATCTATCACTTATCACCGGAGTCTTCCCATCGCTTTCGATGGACTCATTATCATACCACTCCAAAAAAAAAGGTGTTAGGTCTGATATTTATAATTACAGATGTATTGCAACATTGTCTGCTATTCCAAAACTGTTTGAATATATCATTACGAAAACCTTGCAACATCTCTGTAAATCTGCTATTTCCTCTCCCAACATGGCTTTGTAAATAATCGGTCTACTACGACCAACCTGTTGGAATTCTCATCTCTTATTCACGATGCGTTCCAACAGAGAATGCAAACTAACTTCATTAATACTGAATCATTCATTTGACTCTGTGCACCATGATCTATTACTTGTTAGACTCCTTTGTATTGGGTTTCCTCCCTCTTTTCTACGCTGGATTTCTTTTTACCTAAAAGGTGGAATCCAAAAAGTTGTACTCAGATCAACAATTTCTAGACCGATATTTGTTACTTGGTGGCTGGTCCATTATTCTTTGTACGTTTCATTAATGACTTACCGTCCACTTTATCACATTCGCGTATGCTAATGTATGCTGACGATGTTAAAGTTATATTATCATTTAAAGATCCTTCTCAATTTGGTCTTCTTCAACATGATATAAACTCCATGCAACTTTGGTGCTCATCCAATCATCTTCCTCTAAACTGCTCTAAGTGCATGTTTATGACTATTAGCCAATTGAAGCCATACCATGGTACATATACCATTGGTAACCTTCCATTCGAACGTGTATTTACTGTTAGAGACTTAGGTGTTCTTTTCGATTCTAAGGTAAATTTTAACTTACATATTGCATCTATTGTCAATGTTGCCAAAGGCGTTCTAGGCTTCATTAAGCGTTGGTCGATTACGAAATTAGTCTTCGTATAACTAGTACGTCCTATTCTTGAATACTTGTCATGTGTTTGGTCTCTCAATATAATAATAATGTGGCCCGCATAGAGTCAGTCCAGAATCGATTTATTCTCTTTGCCTTTCGTGGTCTCAATTGGGATCCCAATCTTCGTTTGTCACCTTACTCTAGTAGATTCTTACTTTGAAATCTTCCCTCTTTAGTTAACCGTAGAACAACTCTAGATGTTTTATTTATTCAAAAATTAATAAATGGCAGCGTAGATTATTCTACCTTGTTAAGCCGCCTTAATTCCTCAATTAAAATGTTGGAACAATTCAAATTTTAAATCATTTTTAATATTACCCCAGACCATTATAACTTTTTAATTTCCAGTTTACTTTTAAAATGTTATATTCTACAATTTGTGTTAAACTGTTTTTTCTGCTAGTCGACTGTTTTTAGTCGTCTCTAAATTAAATAAGAAAAAAAATAAACAAAATAGGTAGGGAAAAGAGAAAAAATTGTTTTTGAATTGACTCAATGCGATGATAATGGGACCGAATATAGTTTTTGAAGAACCACAAATTCATGGATATAGTGTAATTGAATAAGGAAAGATTCCTTTGTAGGCTTGTACGACTTCAGTTGTTTTTGCGTGTTGTAAGGCAGTGTGTTTGTTTTTTTCAGTATAAGTCCATCAAACGTTCATCGAATGTTTGTGGGATGTCGACAAATATTGCCTTGCAATATTCGCGTGGTTCGAATGCGGTACGAATTTCTGATGTCATCTGATTGACTTGTTCAACCGTTCCATATTTTTCTCAGTTTGAGGTAGGAATTATCACCCTACCCGAATTTTGTGATTGCATTAAAAAGGCAGTAAATGTGTTGAACCTTACACCTTGGCAGTTTGATAAAAATATTTGGAGTTATTGAATTGAAGTTTTATTTACATTTACTCTGAGGACTTGTTTGATTTGTTCTGCCGAAATTCGATGGGCTAAAGTGGTTCTGCCAACTCATGTGGTATAGATGGGAACGGATTGGATGCGGGGTTTTCTAAATTACATATTGTTATTTTTACCGGTATTAGGTCTAAAGATTACATTTGAATTTGTAGTTATATTTTGTGCTTGCGTTGTAGAAGCAATAAACGCCGTCTTTATTGCATTGTTGGTAACGAAGGCTTGTGCAGTTGTTGTTGTTGCTACAGGTATGGTAGTTACAGAGGTCATTAGTGCGGCGTGTGTCCAAATGTTTGCGTTCCCCACCGCTGGAGAGCTATATTTATTGCCCCACTATGTGTGAGGTACAAAGCGGAAGAGGAATATAGTGATCTCTGGTATAAGTTGGCCATTAGGGCTAAGTTGGTCTGCGTTGTTGATTTTTCCGACTTGTTATCACGGACGATGCTCGATACAGCTACTACGTTTTGTTTGTTTTTTAACCTGAAGGTGTGTTGTAGCACTTAATATATATTTTATTGATATTACAATTTATTAGTAATCCTTTTTGTACACTTACAACGTAAACTAGTAAATATTATTTGCCACGGCAGTATATTTGTCCACATTCCAAGAGTGGTCCCTGACTTATAAATATGGTTAGTAAAAAAAAAAAATTACTTTGATCGATAAGTATCAACTTATATATTTTCCAAAAAGTTATAAGTTTGAGAACCATATGTTAAATATTATTTTCTGTACAGGTATCAAAAGTGAACGCTCTCAGTGAATTTGTGAACATGGAAAAAATCGGTCACAATTATATGCTACAGTACTTTCATCTGAAAGGTGTAAGTCTAACCGATATATTTGAAGTTTAGAAACAATAATTAGTCGCATGTGTAGTTCAATTTGACAAATTTGGCCGTGACGACGGTGGAGGTGTCATGGTAGAAGACTACGTGTTTCTTCGCCCTGTGATTGTTTTGTGAATACAAGAAAAGGTGCCCATCAGCTTTCCATCCGAGCACGTTTGCCGGGTGAAGTTAACTGTTTCAACTGTTTCTTGGTCTCTAGTGTGTACCTGTGAATCAATGTTGCGTCGACGTTCTCAAAACGACGTGGCACCCATCACACCGACAACTTTCTCATGCCGAAAGGTGTATGCCATTGTATTACCCACGCGGTTTTACCTACTGTCTAAGCTATCTCGTGCACCTTCAATAGGCAGTCTGCCAATACGATATCGTGAATTTTTGTCCTGTTATCGTCCGTGATAGTCGTTTTCAACTCATCAAAAACCGACGTTTCTTGTTGAGACTCGGTTAACTAATTTTTGACGGTTATCATCAAAGGAGTTAAAAGTGAAAAGAGTTACCGTGCACGAAATCTAAACGCTCTTTGATTTCGCTGCGTGATTTTCCGTGTAAAAACAAGAATTGAATCACGGACCGGTGCTGCTCTTTCGCCTGCATCTACATGCGGTCAAAACAAAATATCAAGTCGGAGTCGGCTGAAATTTACACAGTAGCCGTCTACAAATAGAATGATAGAACATTTCTTTTTCGATAATAAGTACTTATCGGACTGCCGTCCTATGTCGTTTATTAGGCTTTGAAAATAACACCTAGAAATGTTGTAAGGTTAGCTAATTTATTTATATTATTAAAAATTGACTACAAGCAGTTGAGTAAAAATACACAAATTTAATTTTGAAAATATATATATTTTCTATTTTTAAAATGTAGTATTAATAGCTCTATAGTAGTTAAATATATACAAAAAAAAAAAAAACAATTTTAAAAGTAAAGTGTAAATATAGAGTCTACTAGAGTTAGATGGGAAACAAATATTGGGATCCCAATTTAAACTCATCTTTTAAAATTAATGTATCTTCAGATTTCTTTAATACTATCTGCGATCCCAATTTCTGCCCTCCACACAGGATCGTTCATGAATTTAAGTTAAAAAAAAAAAACGAACTCAGAGTCCACCTGTAGCACTTTCTACTAATATACCTGCAACCAATGTCTCAAAAAACTAAGATATTTGTCTGACTATGTTACTATTCAATATCAGAATGTTAGAGGGGTTTCTCTTTCAAAACTCCAACAACTATATCTGATTAGTACTTCATTTGAGTCCGATATTATAGCTTTTCCTGAGACTTGGTTTAACAATACCATATCTGATTGTGAAATTTTCTCAAATAATCTTACAATATTTAGACACGACCGGTTAATCCGCCGTGGTGGTGTCGTATTAATTGCCGTTTAATCCAGACTACAATCAGAATTGGTATCGTTGCAGTATTCCGCAGATGTAGAAATAGTTGCTGTAAAAGTATCTCTTCTATCAACTGCTTTCTTTATCATCTGTTCTTATATTCCTCCTGTTTCTGATTTACAAGTTTAAATGAAACATTTAAGTTGTATCAACGAAGTATTATCTCTAACGCGTGATAATGATCAATTTGTTGTGTTGGGTGATTTTAACTTGCCCACCATTGCGTGGTAATTTTTCAGCAGCGCAAATTATCTTATTCCCTCATCTCAGCATGACTTTTTAGATTGTATTGTGGTCTTCCTCTATACCAATTAGATTCTATTCCTAACAACCTAAATAGAATTTTTGATCTTGTTTTTATAAATTATTACTCTAATGTTTCTATCTCCAGTTCAAATCCTTTATCTCTGCCTGAAGATGCCTATCATCCTCCTATAGAAATCTCTCTCTATGTATCTAACCAATCTTTCTTGCCTTCACCTATTTCTACTGAACAACACCATTGTTTTCGCAAAGGTAGCTTTAATATGCTAAATGAACCAATCCTTGAAACTGATTGGTCCTTGCTTGACTCCGCAGTTGACATCGATATCGCTCTAAGCTCTTTCTACGACACACTTAACTCTCTATTTGCATTCCTTACTCTTATCGTAAATCTAGTTCTTCTAAGCCACCTTGAGTTACAGCCAGACTCTCAAACCTGAAAAATATTAAGTCTAAATGTTTTAAAAAGTTTAAGATGTCTGGTTCTAATCTAGACTCATCAAAGTATTCTTTCGCTAAATCTAACTTCTTTCAGCTTAACTCTCAAGCTTACACAGAATATATAACCCGATGTAAAAATCAATTTGCTAGTAATCCCAAACTTTTCTATTCCTTCGTAAACTCTAAGCGTAAATCTACACGCCTCCCAACTTATTTTTTATTTGGCAATGAAAAGGCTTACAGCGACTTAGCTGCTGCTGACCTGTTTGCCAAATTTTTCCAATCCACCTATTCAACTATTACTGATGCTAATAATCGCTATCCCTACAATATACCTTCATCTAACTCTATTTTCGCTCCCATTATATGTGAGTCTTCCCTTCTCTCTTCTGTAAAATTTTCATACTCACCTGGGACGGATAATATTCCAAGTTGTGTCTTAAAAGAGTGTATTACTTCTTTATTTCAACCTCTTCTTAAACTGTTTGATCTATCACTTATCACCGGAGTCTTCCCATCGCTTTCGATGGACTCATTATCATACCACTCCAAAAAAAAAGGTGTTAGGTCTGATTTTTATAATTACACATGTATTGCAACATTGTCTGCTATTCCAAAACTGTTTGAATATATCATTACGAAAACCTTGCAACATCTCTGTAAATCTGCTATTTCCTCTCCCAACATGGCTTTGTAAATAATCGGTCTACTACGACCAACCTGTTGGAATTCTCATCTCTTATTCACGATGCGTTCCAACAGAGAATGCAAACTAACTTCATTAATACTGAATCATTCATTTGACTCTGTGCACCATGATCTATTACTTGTTAGACTCCTTTGTATTGGGTTTCCTCCCTCTTTTCTACGCTGGATTTCTTTTTACCTAAAAGGTGGAATCCAAAAAGTTGTACTCAGATCAACAATTTCTAGACCGATATTTGTTACTTGGTGGCTGGTCCATTATTCTTTGTACGTTTCATTAATGACTTACCGTCCACTTTATCACATTCGCGTATGCTAATGTATGCTGACGATGTTAAACTTATATTATCATTTAAAGATCCTTCTCAATTTGGTCTTCTTCAACATGATATAAACTCCATGCAACTTTGGTGCTCATCCAATCATCTTCCTCTAAACTGCTCTAAGTGCATGTTTATGACTATTAGCCAATTGAAGCCATACCATGGTACATATACCATTGGTAACCTTCCATTCGAACGTGTATTTACTGTTAGAGACTTAGGTGTTCTTTTCGATTCTAAGGTCAATTTTAACTTACATATTGCATCTATTGTCAATGTTGCCAAAGGCGTTCTAGGCTTCATTAAGCGTTGGTCGAAAGAATTTAACGATCCTTTCATTACGAAATTAGTCTTCGTATAACTAGTACGTCCTATTCTTGAATACTTGTCATGTGTTTGGTCTCTCAATATAATAATAATGTGGCCCGCATAGAGTCAGTCCAGAATCGATTTATTCTCTTTGCCTTTCGTGGTCTCAATTGGGATCCCAATCTTCGTTTGTCACCTTACTCTAGTAGATTCTTACTTTGAAATCTTCCCTCTTTAGTTAACCGTAGAACAACTCTAGATGTTTTATTTATTCAAAAATTAATAAATGGCAGCGTAGATTATTCTACCTTGTTAAGCCGCCTTAATTCCTCAATTAAAATGTTGGAACAATTCAAATTTTAAATCATTTTTAATATTACCCCAGACCATTATAACTTTTTAATTTCCAGTTTACTTTTAAAATGTTATATTCTACAATTTGTGTTAAACTGTTTTTTCTGCTAGTCGACTGTTTTTAGTCGTCTCTAAATTAAATAAGAAAAAAAATAAACAAAATAGGTAGGGAAAAGAGAAAAAATTGTTTTTGAATTGACTCAATGCGATGATAATGGGATCGAATATAGTTTTTGAAGAACCACAAATTCATGGATATAGTGTAATTGAATAAGGAAAGATTCCTTTGTAGGCTTGTACGACTTCAGTTGTTTTTGCGTGTTGTAAGGCAGTGTGTTTGTTTTTTTCAGTATAAGTCCATCAAACGTTCATCGAATGTTTGTGGGATGTCGACAAATATTGCCTTGCAATATTCGCGTGGTTCGAATGCGGTACGAATTTCTGATGTCATCTGATTGACTTGTTCAACCGTTCCATATTTTTCTCAGTTTGAGGTAGGAATTATCACCCTACCCGAATTTTGTGATTGCATTAAAAAGGCAGTAAATGTGTTGAACCTTACACCTTGGCAGTTTGATAAAAATATTTGGAGTTATTGAATTGAAGTTTTATTTACATTTACTCTGAGGACTTGTTTGATTTGTTCTGCCGAAATTCGATGGGCTAAAGTGGATCTGCCAACTCATGTGGTATAGATGGGAACGGATTGGATGCGGGGTTTTCTAAATTACATATTGTTATTTTTACCGGTATTAGGTCTAAAGATTACATTTGAATTTGTAGTTATATTTTGTGCTTGCGTTGTAGAAGCAATAAACGCCGTCTTTATTGCATTGTTGGTAACGAAGGCTTGTGCAGTTGTTGTTGTTGCTACAGGTATGGTAGTTACAGAGGTCATTAGTGCGGCGTGTGTCCAAATGTTTGCGTTCCCCACCGCTGGAGAGCTATATTTATTGCCCCACTATGTGTGAGGTACAAAGCGGAAGAGGAATATAGTGATCTCTGGTATAAGTTGGCCATTAGGGCTAAGTTGGTCTGCGTTGTTGATTTTTCCGACTTGTTATCACGGACGATGCTCGATACAGCTACTACGTTTTGTTTGTTTTTTAACCTGAAGGTGTGTTGTAGCACTTAATATATATTTTATTGATATTACAATTTATTAGTAATCCTTTTTGTACACTTACAACGTAAACTAGTAAATATTATTTGCCACGGCAGTATATTTGTCCACATTCCAAGAGTGGTCCCTGACTTATAAATATGGTTAGTAAAAAAAAAAAAATTACTTTGATCGATAAGTATCAACTTATATATTTTCCAAAAAGTTATAAGTTTGAGAACCATATGTTAAATATTATTTTCTGTACAGGTATCAAAAGTGAACGCTCTCAGTGAATTTGTGAACATGGAAAAAATCGGTCACAATTATATGCTACAGTACTTTCATCTGAAAGGTGTAAGTCTAACCGATATATTTGAAGTTTAGAAACAATAATTAGTCGCATGTGTAGTTCAATTTGACAAATTTGGCCGTGACGACGGTGGAGGTGTCATGGTAGAAGACTACGTGTTTCTTCGCCCTGTGATTGTTTTGTGAATACAAGAAAAGGTGCCCATCAGCTTTCCATCCGAGCACGTTTGCCGGGTGAAGTTAACTGTTTCAACTGTTTCTTGGTCTCTAGTGTGTACCTGTGAATCAATGTTGCGTCGACGTTCTCAAAACGACGTGGCACCCATCACACCGACAACTTTCTCATGCCGAAAGGTGTATGCCATTGTATTACCCACGCGGTTTTACCTACTGTCTAAGCTATCTCGTGCACCTTCAATAGGCAGTCTGCCAATCCGATATCGTGAATTTTTGTCCTGTTATCGTCCGTGATAGTCGTTTTCAACTCATCAAAAACCGACGTTTCTTGTTGAGACTCGGTTAACTAATTTTTGACGGTTATCATCAAAGGAGTTAAAAGTGAAAAGAGTTACCGTGCACGAAATCTAAACGTTCTTTGATTTCGCTGCGTGATTTTCCGTGTAAAAACAAGAATTGAATCACGGACCGGTGCTGCTCTTTCGCCTGCATCTTCATGCGGTCAAAACAAAATATCAAGTCGGAGTCGGCTGAAATTTACACAGTAGCCGTCTACAAATAGAATGATAGAACATTTCTTTTTCGATAGTAAGTACTTATCGGACTGCCGTCCTATGTCGTTTATTAGGCTTTGAAAATAACACCTAGAAATGTTGTAAGGTTAGCTAATTTATTTATATTATTAAAAATTGACTACAAGCAGTTGAGTAAAAATACACAAATTTAATTTTGAAAATATATATATTTTCTATTTTTAAAATGTAGTATTAATAAATCTATAGTAGTTAAATCTATACAAAAAAAAAAAAAAACAATTTTAAAAGTAAAGTGTAAATAGAGAGTCTACTAGAGTTAGATGGGAAACAAATATTGGGATCCCAATTTAAACTCATCCTTTAAAATTAATGTATCTTCAGATTTCTTTAATACTATCTGCGATCCCAATTTCTGCCCTCCACACAGGATCGTTCATGAATTTAAGTTAAAAAAAAAAAACGAACTCAGAGTCCACCTGTAGCACTTTCTACTAATATACCTGCAACCAATGTCTCAAAAAACTAAGATATTTGTCTGACTATGTTACTATTCAATATCAGAATGTTAGAGGGGTTTCTCTTTCAAAACTCCAACAACTATATCTGATTAGTACTTCATTTGAGTCCGATATTATAGCTTTTCCTGAGACTTGGTTTAACAATACCATATCTGATTGTGAAATTTTCTCAAATAATCTAACAATATTTAGACACGACCGGTTAATCCGCCGTGGTGGTGTCGTATTAATTCCCGTTTAATCCAGACTACAATCAGAATTGGTATCGTTGCAGTATTCCGCAGATGTAGAAATAGTTGCTGTAAAAGTATCTCTTCTATCAACTGCTTTCTTTATCATCTGTTCTTATATTCCTCCTGTTTCTGATTTACAAGTTTAAATGAAACATTTAAGTTTTATCAACGAAGTATTATCTCTAACGCGTGATAATGATCAATTTGTTGTGTTGGGTGATTTTAACTTGCCCACCATTGCGTGGTAATTTTTCAGCAGCGCAAATTATCTTATTCCCTCATCTCAGCATGACTGTTTAGATTGTATTGTGGTCTTCCTCTATACCAATTAGATTCTATTCCTAACAACCTAAATAGAATTTTTGATCTTGTTTTTATAAATTATTACTCTAATGTTTCTATCTCCAGTTCAAATCCTTTATCTCTGCCTGAAGATGCCTATCATCCTCCTATAGAAATCTCTCTTTATGTATCTAACCAATCTTTCTTGCCTTCACCTATTTCTACTGAACAACACCATTGTTTTCGCAAAGGTAGCTTTAATATGCTAAATGAACCAATCCTTGAAACTGATTGGTCCTTGCTTGACTCCGCAGTTGACATCGATATCGCTCTAAGCTCTTTCTACGACACACTTAACTCTCTATTTGCATTCCTTACTCTTATCGTAAATCTAGTTCTTCTAAGCCACCTTGAGTTACAGCCAGACTCTCAAACCTGAAAAATATTAAGTCTAAATGTTTTAAAAAGTTTAAGATGTCTGGTTCTAATCTAGACTCATCAAAGTATTCTTTCGCTAAATCTAACTTCTTTCAGCTTAACTCTCAAGCTTACACAGAATATATAACCCGATGTAAAAATCAATTTGCTAGTAATCCCAAACTTTTCTATTCCTTCGTAAACTCTAAGCGTAAATCTACACGCCTCCCAACTTATTTTTTATTTGGCAATGAAAAGGCTTACAGCGACTTAGCTGCTGCTGACCTGTTTGCCAAATTTTTCCAATCCACCTATTCAACTATTACTGATGCTAATAATCGCTATCCCTACAATATACCTACATCTAACTCTATTTTCGCTCCCATTATATGTGAGTCTTCCCTTCTCTCTTCTGTAAATTTTTCATACTCACCTGGGACGGATAATATTCCAAGTTGTGTCTTAAAAGAGTGTATTACTTCTTTATTTCAACCTCTTCTTAAACTGTTTGATCTATCACTTATCACCGGAGTCTTCCCATCGGTTTCGATGGACTCATTATCATACCACTCCAAAAAAAAAGGTGTTAGGTCTGATATTTATAATTACACATGTATTGCAACATGTATTGCTATTCCAAAACTGTTTGAATATATCATTACAAAAACCTTGCAACATCTCTGTAAATCTGCTATTTCCTCTCCCAACATGGCTTTGTAAATAATCGGTCTACTACGACCAACCTGTTGAAATTCTCATCTCTTATTCACGATGCGTTCCAACAGAGAATGCAAACTAACTTCATTAATACTGAATCATTCATTTGACTCTGTGCACCATGATCTATTACTTGTTAGACTCCTTTGTATTGGGTTTCCTCCCTCTTTTCTACGCTGGATTTCTTTTTACCTAAAAGGTGGAATCCAAAAAGTTGTACTCAGATCAACAATTTCTAGACCGATATTTGTTACTTGGTGGCTGGTCCATTATTCTTTGTACGTTTCATTAATGACTTACCGTCCACTTTATCACATTCGCGTATGCTAATGTATGCTGACGATGTTAAACTTATATTATCATTTAAAGATCCTTCTCAATTTGGTCTTCTTCAACATAATATAAACTCCATGCAACTTTGGTGCTCATCCAATCATCTTCCTCTAAACTGCTCTAAGTGCATGTTTATGACTATTAGCCAATTGAAGCCATACCATGGTATATATACCATTGGTGACCTTCCATTCGAACGTGTATTTACTGTTAGAGACTTAGGTGTTCTTTTCGATTCTAAGGTCAATTTTAACTTACATATTGCATCTATTGTCAATGTTGCCAAAGGCGTTCTAGGCTTCATTAAGCGTTGGTCGAAAGAATTTAACGATCCTTTCATTACGAAATTAGTCTTCGTATAACTAGTACGTCCTATTCTTGAATACTTGTCATGTGTTTGGTCTCTCAATATAATAATAATGTGGCCCGCATAGAGTCAGTCCAGAATCGATTTATTCTCTTTGCCTTTCGTGGTCTCAATTGGGATCCCAATCTTCGTTTGTCACCTTACTCTAGTAGATTCTTACTTTGAAATCTTCCCTCTTTAGTTAACCGTAGAACAACTCTAGATGTTTTATTTATTCAAAAATTAATAAATGGCAGCGTAGATTATTCTACCTTGTTAAGCCGCCTTAATTCCTCAATTAAAATGTTGGAACAATTCAAATTTTAAATCATTTTTAATATTACCCCAGACCATTATAACTTTTTAATTTCCAGTTTACTTTTAAAATGTTATATTCTACAATTTGTGTTAAACTGTTTTTTCTGCTAGTCGACTGTTTTTAGTCGTCTCTAAATTAAATAAGAAAAAAAATAAACAAAATAGGTAGGGAAAAGAGAAAAAATTGTTTTTGAATTGACTCAATGCGATGATAATGGGACCGAATATAGTTTTTGAAGAACCACAAATTCATGGATATAGTGTAATTGAATAAGGAAAGATTCCTTTGTAGGCTTGTACGACTTCAGTTGTTTTTGCGTGTTGTAAGGCAGTGTGTTTGTTTTTTTCAGTATAAGTCCATCAAATGTTCATCGAATGTTTGTGGGATGTCGACAAATATTGCCTTGCAATATTCGCATGGTTCGAATGCGGTACGAATTTCTGATGTCATCTGATTGACTTGTTCAACCGTTCCATATTTTTCTCAGTTTGAGGTAGGAATTATCACCCTACCCGAATTTTGTGATTGCATTAAAAAGGCAGTAAATGTGTTGAACCTTACACCTTGGCAGTTTGATAAAAATATTTGGAGTTATTGAATTGAAGTTTTATTTACATTTACTCTGAGCACTTGTTTGATTTGTTCTGCCGAAATTCGATGGGCTAAAGTGGTTCTGCCAACTCATGTGGTATAGATGGGAACGGATTGGATGCGGGGTTTTCTAAATTACATATTGTTATTTTTACCGGTATTAGGTCTAAAGATTACATTTGAATTTGTAGTTATATTTTGTGCTTGCGTTGTAGAAGCAATAAATGCCGTCTTTATTGCATTGTTGGTAACGAAGGCTTGTGCAGTTGTTGTTGTTGCTACAGGTATGGTAGTTACAGAGGTCATTAGTGCGGCGTGTGTCCAAATGTTTGCGTTCCCCACCGCTGGAGAGCTATATTTATTGCCCCACTATGTGTGAGGTACAAAGCGGAAGAGGAATATAGTGATCTCTGGTATAAGTTGGCCATTAGGGCTAAGTTGGTCTGCGCTGTTGATTTTTCCGACTTGTTATCACGGACGATGCTCGATACAGCTACTACGTTTTGTTTGTTTTTTAACCTGAAGGTGTGTTGCAGCACTTAATATATATTCTATTGATATTTATAATATAATACAATTTATTAGTAATCCTTTTTGTACACTTACAACGTAGACTAGTAAATATTATTTGCCACGGCAGTATATTTGTCCAGATTCCAAGAGTGGTCCCTGACTTATAAATATGGTTAGTAAAAAAAAAAAAAATACTTTGATCGATAAGTATCAACTTATATATTTTCCAAAAAGTTATAAGTTTGAGAACCGTATGTTAAATATTATTTTCTGTACAGGTATCAAAAGTGAACGCTCTCAGTGAATTTGTGAACATGGAAAAAATCGGTCACAATTATATGCTACAGTACTTTCATCTGAAAGGTGTAAGTCCAACCGATATCATAGCCGAGTTGGATACTACTCCAAAGGAGTTTGGTCCTTCGTTTACAACGGCTATATATTTAGTAGCTGAGTTCAAGCGAGGTCGTAATAACTGCCAAGAAGAACACCGCATTGGCAGCCAAGTGAAGTCACTACGCTGTAAAGAAAATTCACAAAATCGTATTGGATGACCGGTGACTAAAAGTGTGCGAAATAGCAGACATGGTAGGTGTTTCAAAAAGTACTGTGCATGGCATATTGATTAAAATCTGGAGATGAGAAATCACGACATCGTACTAGTTTACACATCCATGTTTGCGATAGCTAAAGTTAAAGTTCGCCTTGCTTCCTCACGCACCCTATTCGCCGGATTCGGCTCCCTCAAAATTTTTTAATAAATGCTTTTAATTAATGTATGGATATTCTACATAACGCATCTACAGTCTACAGAATTATCCTTCCCCTTAATGTTTTCTACAGTAAATTCGTATTCCTCTAAATCAAATCTTATATGAATCACTTTTTGAACATTGATTGGGCATCTAGAAGACATTAGTTAGCGGTCTATGGTCGGGTCTCACAGTAAATTTTTTGCTGTAAACGTGTGGCTGAAAATGATTTATTGCCCAAAAAATGCTAATTTTTGTTGCGCTGTGCGTATCCTGTGCTTTTTTTACTTTCACCCTTCGTTAAGGTACGTGATGAGGGGGAGTTTTGAGTTAGGTCTGGACCACTTACTGCTCTACTTTCATATGTGATTATGCAAATTCTTTGCTAAAATCTGAATATTATAACGATTTGTCGAGCTCATTATCTCGTTAGTTTCAATCGAATAAAAAATTTTTCCGGCGAGTGGCAAATGCAAGTCGTACGGGGCCAAATCTGGAGAATACGATAAGCAATTCGTGCGTTGTCATGGTAGACGACCATGTCTTTCTTTGCCATATGGGGCCGCCCTATCTGCAATTAAGCGTCGAATTGGCTCAATAATTCGGCAAACTAGAGCCCTGTGACCTTTTTGCCGTTCCCCAGGTGGTCAATGTAGATCACACCTTGCGAATTCCAGAAACGGTGCCCATCAGCTTTCCAGCCGAGACCGTTTTCCATGTGAAGTCAACTGTTTTTTGGTTTTTTGTGTGTACCACTGGATTCATGCTGCGTCGACGGTCACGAAACGACGCAGAAACTCCTTCAAATTGCGCTTATCCAGCGGGAAAGACTGCTCTGAAGTCTTACGATTGCGTTTGTTGTCTGGAGTAAAGAAACGAGGCATCTATCGCACCCAAACCTTTCTCATGCCTTTTAACCCTTTATATGGCATAAACTCCGATTTTGATGCGGTTTTTGTTATTAGATAGATACGTGAAAATAAAAAATACACTTTTTTTTCGTTTTTCCAATTTTTGATTTTTTTCATTTTTATTAAGGATAAAGGATATGTTGCATAAATACATCAAATATGCTTGGGTTAAAAATTAAACTTTATATATACCAAAAATTCATTTAACATAAATTAATTTATTTGTAATGTTTTAAGTGCATTTAACAAAATATTTGAATTCATAATATATTTAGTAGTTTAAGTACTCAGTTTACCTCGATATAACTTCAATTTTATTATAATATTTGCTATGAAGCGCTCAAATTACCGATTAATTTAAGTGAAAATTTTTGAAACAATTATTTCTTTTATTGAAGCATAAAGCTACTCCACATTTGTTGCACATGACTTGAGAATATCCTGCACAGTTTGGATTCTTGCACCTTATTCTTTTGTCTTCTTTCTTTCTTTCTTTTCTTTCTTTCTTTCTTTTCTTTTGTTTCAAATGTTTTTTGCGACACAATGTTTTGAATGGTCGGTATTCCAATACTTGCAGACAAGTACAGGGCACATTTTGGAAGACGTGATATGGACATATAGAATACCATTCCAACAAACTGTTGAA
This sequence comes from Hirtodrosophila trivittata, assembly GCA_035045065.1. Lineage (NCBI taxonomy): Eukaryota > Metazoa > Arthropoda > Insecta > Diptera > Drosophilidae > Hirtodrosophila > Hirtodrosophila trivittata. The sequence continues at coordinate 42,806 of JAWNNK010000853.1, forward strand.
TATCCAAAGGAGTAAAATTAGTATTTGCGTTTGGGTCTTTTTGATGAATGTAAAGGTTAGTTTCATTCGAAATATTCTCAAAAAATTTTTTGGTAATAGATACAAAAAAATTGTATAGGCTGCGACAGCTCCATTAGTTCTGGAGGCAATGCTGTGCTCGTGAGCAGCTGAAGTTGGTTCTTATTCAAAATCAAACTGCGTTGTCGCAAGGTCGTTTTTGCTAGAAGAAGTGCTATATACCGTGCCCGTTACATTCGTGTCAGAAGTCGCAACATCGTTGACATCCTTGCTTGAAACATTCAAGTCGCTAGGGCGTTCAACTTGATTTTCTTCCTTATCTGGATAATAATCGCTTTCGTCATCAGCAGAAAAGTCGAGATCATCCTCGCTATCCACACTGTTAAAAAAGCTTTCTATTTGCGAAGGCGTTAAACCTTTTCCTGACATTTTTCCTATGTAATTCAATAGTAAATACCATTTGATAAAAAACATAATTGTGGTCCCAATAGATGAACATATAACACAGACGACAAAGGCAACAAATACTAAATAATTATATCTAAAAACACTTAGCACATAACATAATAATAAACACAAACACATGTATGTTGCATATATACATCAAAACAGAGGCTGCACAAATCAAGTCAGCAAAGCTGTTTGATGTATATCTGCAACACAACGATACTCACTTGTTTTACGTAACACACAATAAGAAACATAATAACTCGACTGCACATGCATTATTAATATAATTACCTTTTCAATTTTGCAGTTTTGTTTAAACAAATAACTTGTAGTTTAAGAAATATTTGTAATACAAAGTTTGGGACGGAGGTCACGTGCGTATTTCACAAAATTGGCGGGAAAAGTAAACATATGTTGTGAAAACACATAGTAGAGTGTAACCATATCATACAACTAAAAAAAGCTTATTGCAGCATTACAATAAATTAACACATGTCACTTTCTTGATATACATTAAGAAATAGTTGAATTCAAACGGTATGTTGCAGATATGCATCACGGCCATATAAAGGGTTAAAATACTTACTGTCTAAGCTATCTCGTGCACATTCAGTCTGCCCCTACAGTACTTGCATTTTTGTCCCGTTATCCTTCGTGATAGACGTTTTCCGGGCACCGGGGCGTAACTCATCAAAAACCTACGTGCGATCCGTTGAATCTCGATTGATGACTGTCATCATCAAAAGAGATGAGTCACTGTACACATCATCCAAGCACTCTATTAATTCGCTGCGCGATTTTCCGTACAAAAACAAGAATCGAATTACCGACCGATTACCGACCATTTTTTTTTCAAATCCGCGGGCACTCCCGCATCAACACGGTCAAAACAAAACTTCGACTTTTTTTGTCGATAGTTGTTCCATCGGGTGAGGCTAAGTACTTAGTTTTTGGAAATAACAGATTGAAATCAGCTAAAGCTAGCTAATTTATTTGTTTTAGTTAGAGTTGATTATAGGCAGTTGATTAAAAAATACAAATTTAATTATTAAAGAGGAAGTATATGACAATTTATATTTTTAAAATTTAGTACTATTTAATATTAATATAAATATACATATTTGTTTAAATATAAAACAAAATAAAACAAAATAAAACAATTTTAAAAGTAAAGCTAAAAGATAAGAGGTCTGGTATAATAATATAATATTAGAATATAAGTCTTAAGATTAAATAGTGTGAGTCTACTAGAGTTAGATGGCAAACAAATATTGGGAGCCCAATCTACGTAGGGCAAAGAAAAAAATTGCTGTTGAACTGACTCAATGCGATGATAATGATACCGCATATAGTTTTTGAGGAACAAATATAGTGTGGTCCAAAAGCTACGCAAGTTTGGAATTAAATAGAAAACACAATTTTTTGTTTTTTTATTGTAAGTTTTTTTTTAATCATTAAGTACATAGAATAGGGTTATGTATGGAATAACACATCGGGCCTCCACGGCTTTTCATACACGTACGAAATTTGCAATTCTTGTCCACGGCGCCGTTTTGAGGTTTCTGGATTGTCACCGACACTCTCACGTACTGCTTCAATATTGGCCTTTGAACGGCTTGGCTCTTCACAGTTGACAAAGCTAAAACACAGTTTCGACCATATTTGGTATGCAATTTTCGAACTGCAGCCGCCAAACTGCGTTGCTCTATCGTATAGCGCTCCATTTTTACTAACCGTAAACTGTCAGCTATCGATTAATTATTTCTTTTGGTTGCCAACACTTTATTGCACAAATGGCGGAAAACTCAAAACTAGCGTACCTTTTGGGACACTCTATATTAGGCGTAACTTTTTGGACTATTAGGCCATCACAAATTGATCCATCCGACAACCCTGTTATTTTCTACAAAGTTCTCAGGAGTTAGGCATCGCTCGAAGTACTTTACGATGCATAATTCATAGCGATTTGCAGAAGTGTCTGTACAACATTCAAATGGCACGAAAAGTAAGTGCCGATGTTTATATGCGAAACCTTAATTTTCCAAATGGACCATCGAAATGACTAAAATGAATTTTGGCAAAAAATTATCATGTCAGACGAGGAGGCACATGTCTCGTTGAATGGAGACTTAAACTTAAGCATTTATGCTACCGAAAATCCTCAATTAATTGAAGAGCGTACTCTTTACGACTAAAAAATTACAGTTTGGTGCGGAGTATGCGCAATTATGATCATCGGACCGAATTTTTATTTTATTTTTCATGGCGTTATCGAGCCATGCTAACGAAATTTGTGATGCCCATTAATCGTGAAAATGGAATGGCTAACTTCCGGTTTAAACAGGACGAGGCTACATGCATACAACTACTGTGAGCAAAAGATAGTAAGATTTTATTCATAATTTTAAAATTCTTAATTTATTCTCCCACATCTATTTCGTCCCCCTCAAAGTAATCCTCCCGGCCCCAATACTGGTTAAAGTCGATTTCTGGAATAGCCTTCAATGTGCGAAGCGATTCACGTTTAATGTCATCAATTGACTCAAAACGGTTTCCCCGGAGCGGTCGTTTGAGTTTGCTGAACAGCCAGATGTCACATGGAGATAAATCAGGTGAATACGGTGGTTGTGGAACGATATTGGTGGAATTTTTGGCGAAAAACTCACGAAGAATCAATGCAGTATGCGACGGTGCATTATCGTGGTGCAAGAACCAAGAGTTGTCAGCCCATAATTCCGGCCTCTTCTTACGAATAGCTTCGCGCAAACGACACATAACAGTTAAATAGTATTTCTTGTTGACAGTTTAGCCGGTCGGAAGTAATTCGGAGTGCCACACCTCTGTAATCGAAAATAAACTGTCAACATGACCTTGATTTTTGACCTACTTCGACGTGGTTTTTTCGGTTTCGGCTCGCCTTTGGCACGATATTCAGCCGATTGATCGTCTGTTTCCAGGTCGTAAGCATAGATCCAAGACTCATCGCCAGTTATAATACGTTGCATGACATCCTGGTAGTCAGAAAGCATTGTTTCACAGATGTCAACTATGTTTTTCAAGAAAATTGAGTGATTTTGGAACCAACCGTGCTTTCACTTTTCTTAGCCCCAAATGATCTTTTAAAATGGTTTTCACTGATCCTTCCGATATTCCAATATTGTCAGAAAGGTCTCTGAGTGTTAATCGTCGATTCTCGAGCACCAACTCCTTGATTTTATTGACGTGTTGATCATCAGTTGATGTTGATGGCCGTCCTGGACGTGGTTCCAATCAAAAACACTTGCTCGCGACATACAATTATTACCGAAAGCCTTTTGCAACATTCTAAACGTTTCGGCACAAGAAATTAGATTCGGAACACAAAATTTGATGGAACAAAATTTGATGTTGAATGATTTCACTCATGGCACAAATCGCCGAATGCAATTTTTGTACTTCATAAAGACAAGCGTATACTAAACACTAATGATTATTTTGATGTGTCATTTGGTACAGATGACACTGACAGTCTTACCAATCTAGAAAAAAAAATTTCTCCACTATGTGAGAGGTACAACACGGAAGAGGAAGATAGTGCTCTCCAGCCTTAGTTTGCCATTAGGGATTGAAAAATTTGAGTAAAACCCATTTCTTTGATCGATACAGATTCTACGTTTTTTTTTTCAACGGAAGGTTTGTTGTATCACCTAATATATCTTTTGTTTATTATAATTTTTTTATATTATATAGAACACTTTATAATGATATTTCAATATTTCACAAGTGTGGGTGACTTAATATTATAAAAAAAGAGTACGGCCAAATACCAAATTGTCTTTTCTAATATCTCGTTTGTTGCACGATAATGCGCCGTCTCATCGATCCACGCTTGTGACCCATTATTTGACCAAAAATCACATTGAAACCATTAAACACTCGCCGTATTCACCTGATATAGCACCGTGCGACTTTTTCCTTTTCGGAAAAATGCATTTGCCCATGAAAGAAAAGTGCTATGCAGACGTAGAGGCCATGCAAAAGGCTTGCACCGGCATACTGGTGGCCATACCGGCCAACGAGCTAAAACACTCGTTCGACATGCTTTTGGATCGTGCAAAAAACTGCATTAAAGCAGAAGGAAACTATTATGAATAAAATAAATTGATTTTGTCGCAAAAACCATTTGTTCTGTTTTTTTTTTAAAGTCCTGTTTACTTTGGAACGCTCCTTGTAGTACCAGATCGTCTTTGTTTCTGTATCTCAGCCAGTTGCGGCGATGACGATTTCTAACTTTTATCAGGGAAACTATATTATGAGGAAGCGGTTTCTGTGTGGATCGTATTTCTTTTCTTGGAATACTTCCATCTTTCGCTGTAAGTATAACTGCATTGAGAACGTTAATTAAATTGTTTATGTCATCCTCGGTACAAGCGGAAATAAGATTACAATCTGGTAATAATCGGTTAGTAACCCTATCAAACACGGCCCGGTTGGCGTTTTTAATGTCAAAATATCATTTATTAACTGTGCAGAAATTCGTCTGAAGTAATGTATGAACTGCAAGGTGATCTGAGTCCAGGTCATTGTATAAGTTAATAACTGATAATTATTTGTTACAAAGATATCACTTGTGGAGAGTTGCATTCTAGAACTAGCTGGGACATAAGAATGTTCCTCGAGGTAATGGACTGAAAACCCACGTGACATTACGATATCGTATAACAAAGCACCTCAGATGTTAGCGCGGCTACAACCCCAACGTCTATGTCGACTATTAAAATCTCCTCCAAACAAAAGGAAATGTGGTAAGACGTCGAATATCATTTGAGAAAATTTTCCTGTGTACAGCGTCTGCTCGGCCTCCAGGATAACAACAACAATAGATTGCAGTGCAGATACCTGAATTGTTAATAATATTTATACAAATAGATTATATAGTTATTGTGTAAGAGAGGGGTAGCAAGGTATGGCGCCTACATTTTTTTTAATAACTATAGCTACAGCTCCACCTCTTCTACATGATCTGTCGTATCTGTAGCAACAGTAATTAGTGTGTTTAATTGAAATTGTACTGCTTAGCCAAGTTTCGGTTAATATACAAACATTATGTTTTTCCTTCGCTTCTTTCTCCGAATTATCGTGAACAATTATATGATTTTATATAACTGACTTACGATCCTTATTGTAATTTATTTTCATTCGTTCCTGAGCTAAAGAGAATTTCAGATACTATAGAGTCGTCAGAGTACGTTTATGTGAATAATGGTATATTGTAGGTGTTTTATGGTATATTTTAGAACTACATTCAAGATCTACACCAGCTTCTCTTATCACCTTATTTCGTATTTCAAGGATGATCACGTAGTACTGATATGTATTTTACTTTCCTTCCGAAAAAGTTATTATTCTCTCTACATATTTCCTCCAGAAAGAAGAATCAGAAGCGGTGCAGTTCTAACCTTCATCTTCTAACTTAGCTCGTCGGATGGGATGTGGTTTCTTTCTTCAGCGTGGTGTTCTACACAAATACGCAGTAAAATAAAATTGGCTAGCAAACAACAAGAAATAAATTTAAAATTGTTAAATATTTATTAAATGTCAAAATTATTAATTAATTAATTATTAGAGCATGAAATACACTAAGAACACAAGTACGTAGGATTTTTGGCTGAGGTCCAGGCAGTATTAATAATGCATAATAAAACTAAATAATTATATATGAGATAAAAAGGAAGGAAAAACTCAGTATATAAAAAAAAAAATAGTTTATGTCTTAGTGTGCGGTAATTAATTATTTACGCCTATGCTGTAACGAGCGTTTTCTGTAGGGGACGACGTACAGCAGGCCCTAATCTAACTCACTTATTTATATGTTGTGGATTTTGGAAAGAGTTTTAGCTGTCTGCTTTGAGAGTTGTTTGTTTGTAGGATCATTTTCAAAATTTCGTTTATTTAATACTGTCAATCATTGTTGGAATGCAATTATAGTCAATAGGCTAGGAATAGTGCAAGTAGAAAACTGTCCAAAAGTTTTCTTGTGGCATACAAATTATTTAGGTATAGGCTTTTCATAATTATAAAACATTTATTTTAATTTTAATGTTTCTTTGGTATAAATTGCGCGACTACGTATTTATTTATTGTATATTTAGTGGTTCGGTAGTGATTTGTGTAGGTAAAAATAGTTAAGACTTAGTTGATTGCTTACAATATATGAACAATGGTAAAGCATTCAAGCAGTCCACATAATTTGAGCGTAGCGTTAACCTCCAAAAAAGTACTGAAGACTGATAAGTCCGATAACTTCTGCGCAAGCGGACAAAAGTACAAAATGGTATCTTAGCGTCACAAAAACGCGTTACAGATAAGAAGAAGCAGGAACATTGCTGTCAGTTACACAGTGAGGAACGATCAGATAAGTGCTGCGTTATTCCAATTTCAAGAGGCCTATCGAGCGTCGATGGCAGTCGAGATAAACTCCTGAAGAAAACGATGATGTCGTGGAGTAAAAGTCGAGAGAGAAACGAGTTACTCGCGCTCGCAAGCTTTGTTACAGGAACGCGGTGAAAGGCAAAACTGATTATCTAGTTAAAAATGTGCAAACAAGATGGAGTAATCGCCAACAGCACCTATTCACTTATATCTGGAAAACAGACTACCCTGGAGTCGGACACAAGAGTACATGCGGAGCAGCAACAGATGCCAATAGATATCTGGGTGCAACAGACCAGTGTACACAGACGACACTTCCCTAGACGCAGGTCAATGTATGTGACAACTTCATCTTCTGATCAGAGGATTTTTAGTCGCTCTACCAGCTCCCATGATCGGGATGTCTTGTGCAATTTTTATGGTTTGATTAATGGCCAAAGAAATCGTACTAGATGCATATACGTACCTTATGAGCTCCGGATTGACCGAACTTTACCAGTTGTTTCTCTGATTATAACGCAAATAACGTGATTAAATAAGTAATTAAGATCAAATATCGGGGTTTATGTAGGCAAGGTATAGCATTATCAAAAAAATAAATATGATAGAAACTAGTGCATTACTTACTAATTAAAATGGTCTGAACATAAGCCCTTGAAGCAGACGCGAGCGGACTATGCCCAAATTAGAGCACAGATAGCAGAGGATGCACTAATACAAGAAACAAAAGGGGTAATGTTACCTGAAATTAGAAGTACAGAAGAAGGAGGAACTCTTCCAGTGACGTACAAAGGAGTGCCGGCATAAATCCAAATTTTTTTATGTTCAGCCTTGAAACAGCCCTTTTTTTAGGAATTAGCTCGTGGCATTTTAAAACTAGCTTTCGAGATTATAGGCCTGGAATATACAGTAATATTAGTAATATATAAATATATAATATATAAACAATATAAGAAGATATTAGCACATTTTTAACATATGCTATAAATTTCAAGAATCAATTTAACAACATCAGCACTGCTGACGTCGGAGAAGATAATTACTTGTAGTGTATGCATCAATATGTGCGCGAAGTAAATATGCAGTGTATGTGTTAACGTATGGGCGTTTGTATGTGTGTATATAATCGTGTTTATATATGTGCACGCAGTTTAGTTTGAGTGTCTTTTAGGACATATAATACCTATGTAATGGATATTTCGTAGTCGAGTTCTCTCGACTTGAAAGTTCCTCTCGTATATAAATTATAATTCCTAATTGTTAATAAGTCTTTTCCAGTGATTAAAAAATGCACTCTCTTAATTAAACAGTCTTTTACGTTAGATTGAAATAAGGTATTTGAGCAGAGATCTTAATGAAATAAGTGGCTAATGAACAAATTTATGCAAAAGTATAAACAGGCAGTAGGTACCATCTCGTACTCCATTAAAAGTATATATTCATGCTCTGGATCAAAATTAGAGTAGATCTTGGAGTGTGAGACACCAAATTTGGTATATAGGTTCTTGTTTACCATACACAGATCAAGTTTATTAAGTTTAATAAATAAATCAGTATACACTTGAATACCAGCGTAGTCTCGATCTATGTCAATCCATTAAACACAGACGTTATTCAAGAATCAATTTAACAGCGGCGTCGCAGAAGAATTCGTTCAACCGCAAGTATAGACTTGCATCTGTGTGTGTATTCGTATGTATGTTATTGGACTACAGAAAGAGTGAGAACATATTGCACTTGAGGTGGGGTAAGGTTTTCTTGCAGACGGGTATACTCGAATACAGCATTCTTACTTCTTTTAAGTAAATTAATATAACGTTTTATATGTCTTGATATCAGATATCACTATATTGTGTTTTTCCATGCAGGTTAATATCACAAGTTTTACGTCTTACAAAGAACTGTTTAAGCTTCGATTTTATTGGTAGTTCTACAGATGAGTCGGCCGATGATATGAACAATGTACAGGTATGAAGGTCTTATACTAATATCCAATTTAGTCATTACAAGGGTAAGCCAGATCTGAAAGGTTACAATGCATCGCATTTAATTACAATCTTTAAAACATATTTTATATATAGATTCCTACAGCTTGGCGTCCTGCATTTCTGGATTCTAACACTTTAAAATTATTTTTTGATTTATATCAAATACTACCGAATGGCCTAGCTAGTTACTCGCTATCGTGCCTAGTCCAAATGACATCTGTGCGCCGATCACTGTTCAGTAATTCAGAGCGTACGAAGTTTCTCACTCACTTAGTTGAAGGTGTCAAGAATATACTGACTAACTTGCACGTAAGTACCCAATTGCTTAAGTGTAAATCCAATTTAAATTTAAAAGATAATTGATTTATTTCAGGGTCTTAGTGATCCGGACAATTACCACGAGTTTTGTCGTTTGCTAGCACGCCTCAAGTCCAATTATCAACTAGGTGAACTGATAGCGGTTCCTTGTTACCCTGAAGCAATTGAGTTGATCGCAAAGTTTACGGTACAATCGTTACATGTGAGTTTATTAATCATTTTTTTATATATAGCAAGAAAAAAAATATTTGCATTGGCAGATATGGCTCTTTTCTCCGAATAGTGTACATTATTTGCTTACTCTTTGGCAACGAATGGTTGCTTCAGTACCTTATGTCAAATCCCCGGATCCACATTTACTTGGTACATATACACCTGAAGTAATTAAGGCATATGTCGAGTCACGTTTAGATGCTGTGCCCTTAATTGTTCGTGATAATATAGAGGATCCTTTAGATGATCTTTGTATGGTACAGCAACAACTTGAACAATTATCGGTAATCGAGCGTTGTGAGTACAACAAAACCTGTAATCTTCTGGTGCAACATTTTGATCAAAAGGCACGTGAGTATGAAAACCTCGTGCAGACAATAAATGCAAGTCCTGTAGATATAACTGTGCATGAGTTACAATTAACATGGCTGGTGTATATAATTGGGTCGGCGATTGTGGGCAGACTATCTGTAACAACTAGCGACGAACATGACAATATGGATGCAGAGCTTGTTATTCGTGTACTGCAACTGATGAGTCTAACTGACTCACGTTTACCTCAAACTGGATGTGAAAAGCTGGAATTAGCAATTCTGAGCTTTTTAGACCAGGTTCGTAAAATGCATAGCAGTGACCAAGCTCAGAAGGCAACTGTATTCAAACGACTCAGCGAAGTTTTTGGATTAAATGATGAACAAATGCTTCTAAGCTTTATTAACCGTAAAATGTATGTTTTTCTAATATAAATAGAACTTCTGAAAAGTCATTTACTTTTGAATTTGCAGCATAACTAATTTAAAGTTCTGGGGCCGTTCTGAACATATAATAACAAAAACTTTAATGCTACTGTCTGATCTCTCTGTGCACTTTAATTCAGTGCGAAAATTGGCACGCTTAGAGGAAGTGCAGTTCATGTTGACACACCACACAAGTGAACATTTTCCTTTTCTTGGTACAAGTTCATCATTAAATGAAATGCGTTGTCGTACTATGTTTTATACCTCACTGAGCCGCTTATTAATGTTTGATTTGGGAGAGGACGAGGAGCGTTTCTACAATTTTTTGACCCCACTTACAAGTAAGTTAATTCTAAAGACTAAAAATAATTATGTTTTAAAGTTGCCTTTTCTTCAGATCAATTTGAATCACTTGGAAATGTTTTAATGGATACAAAATGTTTTCCTAATGATGAGGTTAAGAAAGCGATAATTGGTTTATCACGAGACTTGCGTGGGCTTGCGTTGCCTCTTAATGCTCGGATTCAATATACTATGCTTTTCGAATGGCTGTAATTAAACTTACAACAATTTTAGCTAAATTATTTTCTGTGTAAATATATGCTACTACTTATTTATTGTTTTCAGATACTACACTGATTACTTACCCATACTTCTTCGCGCAGTGGAACTCTGGGCACACGAACCTTGTATCACCACTCCCGTTTTAAAGCTTTTCGCTGAGCTTGTGCATTGTCGCACACAACGTTTAGCTGGAAACGTGTCTAGTCCCATTGGTATTTTACTGTTTCGAGAGGCATCAAAATTAATTTGCATTTATGGCAACCGCATTCTTCATCTAGAAGTCTCAACTGAGCAATTGTATCCCATGAAACTAAAGGGAATATCAATATGCTTCTTGATCTTAAAAAATGCACTTGGGGGAAACTATGTAAACTGTGGGGTGTTTAAATTATATGGTGATGATACATTACATAATGTTCTTAATATTATTGCAAAGCTAATTCTTTCTATTCGGCAAAACGATTTATTGGTAAGAGATTAAATAAAAAAGCAGCTAACTTAAAGTTAATTTATATGAAAACATTCAAACAGGAATACCCGAAGTTGGCGTCCGCCTATTACAATTTATTAAACTGCCTTTCACAAGATCACGTTACATACCTTGTGGCTTTAGAACCAAGTGCCTTTGTTTACATTTTGGAAAGCTTGACAAAGGGTCTTGCCGCGTTAGGTACACACAAATAATTGCTCCAGAATATAAACAAAGCATAATTCTTGTTAATTTACAGATTCGGCAATTTATATCAGCTGTTGCACAATTTTGGATAGTATTGTTTCTTACATCTTTAAGCAGCTACAAATAAAAAGTATAAACAAATAAACAAATACACGAATGTATTATAATTCGTTGTTTTTGTTACAGTCTCTACATTTCCAAATAAGAAGATACGGAGTTTGACACGTGAAAATTCGCAATTTCTTAAGGTTTGTCTTAACTACTAGGTTAAACACTGCCCCGCTAATGCTCAATCATTTAAATAAATATTTACGCTTGTAACAAATGTTTCGTTTAATCGTATTCGTCTGAATTAACACAAAACGGCTAATCTACCTTGTTTTGAATTTGAAAATAGTGTCATAAAATTTTCGTCTGATTTAAATTCTTTTAAAGTTTTCTTTAATAAAAATAAAACTTAGATTTCTGTATTTTTCTTCCTAATTCGCAATTGACATACTCTTATAGGTTGTAGAATTGAATTCAGAGCTGCTACAGAGTATGATGTCCTCTTTGTTAAACAATGTACTCGCTGAAGATTGTCGGAACCAATGGTCCATGTCCCGACCCCTATTGGTACTTATACTTCTCTATGAGGATTATTATTGGTAAAGCATACAATTATTTACAATAAAATGTATCCAAATATGTATTTATGTTTATTTTATAGCTCATTAAAGGAAAGCATCATACGTGGACAGCCAGTTGAAAAACAGCAGACAATGGCACAATGGTTTGAAGATCTGATGCTTGGTATAGAGCGCAATGTCTCGAGTAAAAATAAAGAAAAGTAAGTTAAAACACATTTTTTTGTAAAATTTATTCAATTGTCTCTTAACTATGTGCTTATGTTATGTACGCCGTAGCCTACGAAAGTGAGAGATGATTTGGCTTTTGGCTGCTGGTTATTTGAATGTTTGAAGTGTTTATAATATTTACAAATGTACAATTACATTCATAAGATAGATCCCACAAAAACTTTTCTCAGTATCAATAACTGAGTTGATTCAGTAATGTCTATCTGTTTGGCTGTGTAAATGTGTGCCAATTACATCGTCTAAACTATTAGCTTCTTCAACAACTGAACGAACGTCGTCCCTTATCTCAGCGCAAAAACTTGCGAGTGTCTTTGTATGCGTATATAAATGTGTTCATTAAGTTCATTAAGAATGGCAGTGAAATAAATAGGTATATCACCTTACTTGGTATTATTGGATATCATTTATTATTTAAATATTTTTATGTTAATGCTGTTTGAACATTGCGCAACGGTCCAGCAAAAATTTTGACCTGCAATTTTTGTTAATTTACGAAAAGTGTACATTATAAAATTAGAGCTGTAGTTAATCCTATTTCTAAAGAAGCATGTCCGGACGTATTATGAAAGCTTCAAACTTTTAATTCATTATTGATTATCTCTTAAATATTAAATTTTGTTTTATAGGTGTGCAATTTTAACAGTATGACTGGTAGGTTACAGGATCCCAAATTATCTTTTTTACTTCAAATCAATATGCCTGTAAACTTAATAGTTTTTCTTCATGCCTATTAGGTTTAAATAGTTTGATCTCACAAGTATTATCAATTCCACTTAGCTTATTTTTAATTTGTTGATCTTCCGTTTTTACATTGTATTAAGTTTGTGCAAATGTGTGTAACAGGCAGAAGTACGGATCTCAAACCCCATAGAGTATGTATATTTTTGATCAGGATCTAGTCGATGTAGCCATTTTTTTTGTCTGTCTGTAAAAAGGCGTGGATCTTTTTCTTTTTTCTTCCACTTACCCCAAAAAATCAGTAAAATCTGAGATTTAAGTTTATTTATCATAAATAGTTTTTATGTCTGACATAATTAATAGCAAAAAATAGACCAATGAGCTCAACTTTAATGAAAGAAAATAAGAAATTTGAATTTGAAATTTAATCATAAGAAATTTGGTTGATTCCCCGTAATCATAATGTTTTCTTTAAATAACTATGTTCGTTTCTTTTATTCAGCTTATCCATTCCTTTTTACTTTTTTTACTATTTCAGGTATAAATGTAACGCAGTGCACGAAATATAAAATTTTGTAAAATCTTTTTTATTTTAATGGACAAGTATCATTTGATACCTGACACAAAAACATAAACAATATCATTACTATTTATGTTTCTATTTTAGATAACCTGGCTGAACACATTTTTTTTATACGATGGTAGCTGTTGTATCTTTATTTTATCCCACTTAAAGAATATATGTTAGGACCCTTTGCCTATTGAAAAATAAAAAAAAGGCAGATGAAGTTATGAAAATGAATATAACAGGCAGAAGAAAGCATCTCCGACCTCACAAAGAGCATATACATATGTACTCAAAATGAAATGAGTGAAGCAGAATGCGAAACAAAACGAATTTGAGTGAATAAGTGTGCTTTAACAAAGGTGTCAGACAATATTCAAACAAAAAGAACCAAATGAAAGTTTTGTTTTCGATTTTGATAAATGTAGTAAATATTGCAAGAAAATGCATGCAAATTCGCGGGTCATATTGACGGCGATTTGTAAACTGCGCCGTAAAAAATTGGTTTTGTGTTTTTATGATCATTTCATACACTTACTAGGTGGGGTGAAAAGTAACCTTATTACCCGCCAGAATGCGCTGCTATCGCAAAAACTATTATAATGCCTTGTAGTCCATTCATAATTAAAAAGAAATGTCAAATTTCAATGCAATACCGCACCGTCCCTAGTTTTGTAATGACAGCTGATTTTTGTTGACGTGTTGAGTATGGAAAAATATGATTTCAATTTTCATATAATATATTTTTTTGGGAAAACGGTGACGGAAACAAAAGAAATGTTGGATAAATATTATATATAATCGCTGCACCACACCTAGTACATACTTAATTTGTATTATACGTCATAGTTATGTACTGTTATTGCACTTATTTATATTATCTATATTATTTATATGTGAAAACATAATCTTATTAATGTTATCTGGGTTGGTAGCAATGAGAAAACGTTTTTATGTAATCGCATACTGAGCAGCGTTGCTGGATGGTATATAAAATATTTGATATAAAGTCTAATGTTATAAGGGAATGAAATATTTGTGTACGTTCCACCAAGCTAGAAAATCAGCTGTATTTGTTATAAACATAAAAGCCTTTTATTTATATATTGCTGCTATTTCAGTGGACTTGTTTTTGTATATTAATTATAATGTGGAATGTTTTCTAAGGTATCAAAATTATTATTTTTTATCATAATATCGTTTTTTTTATTAGGTGAAAACTGTCTTAATTTGTTTGTGGATGAAAAAAGAATAAAGCTAGGTATATTGTAATATTTGGTTAAATTTGAAAGAAGGTTAAAAAATTTATCTTTGCAATGTGTACATTAATAGTTTCATGATCTTATCATCGTTGGCCTCATTTTATTATATATAAATGTGAAACAACTAAACTAGTATTGCGAAATTTTTTCGAAAATTTTAACATTTACATTTTTACAGAGTACTCTAAATAGTGAACAATCAAAAACTTCTGAATGGTGAACAAAATAATGAAAGCATTACAAGCAAAAAGCAACAACAAATTCTGGTAAAGTTATTGAAAGAAGTTATTGAAAGTTTCGATAAAGCTATCGCATGGGCATGGGCAAGGTAAACTACTGAATATGCTGGTATTTAAGCATTACGTAGTATACACGAAAAAGCGGTTCAGAAGTCACTTTGTGTACGCAAGAACCAAACGTCTCTTCACCAATTCTTACATGATACATATACATTCATTTATGTTTTTCTATTTATTTATTTAAATTATCTCTTAAATAAAACGAGTTTATGAGCAAAAATTCTATCCTTGTGAACAACATATATACTCTGAACAGGCTTGCAAATAATTATTTCACTATAATCAGACACTACTGTAATTTGATTTAATTGATGCTTCAATTTGAACCACAATCAATAACAATTACAGGATTATCCAAGCTGAAGAGGATAAAGATTTTAGAAAATTGTCTGTCCTTATGTCACTGTTTATTGCATGTCTAAAACATTTGAACATATTTACCAATTTTCGCTTTAAAAATGGGCAAATATGTATGTTAGGATAGAAGCAGACGTTGCTGCGAATTTTATAAAAAATGCTGCGAACTTCTAAAGTCCGGAATGTCAATAATTTTTCAGGTAGATTTCCTTCTTTTTATGTTGTGTTTAAATATATTTTTTCGTTTCTTAAAGGTTTTCGACCAAAAGATCTTAATCTAGTCGAATGGTTGGATTAATCTTCTGGCTCTAGAGCAGGCTTTTGGTAGATAGGTGTTCTCCTCGTACCTCCACCAGCAGGGTGTAGGTGAGGCTTCATTTCCTAGTTGTCTAAGAAGCAGTTTAGCTGTGAACCGGTGATTCCACTACCAATTTCGAAATGAATCGCCTGGTGGTCACTAAAAGTGAAGTCATTCCTGACGCTCCATGATATGTTACTGTTTAAGGGTTAACCTATGCAATCCCTTATTTTTATTTTGCAGGCGTGTTTATACGCGCTGGGTTTGGGTTTGCCTGTACGTAATGCGGACGTATAGGGCAATCTGAAAAATTATATAAAATAAAAAAAATAATGTACAATACTATCGTGTTGTACATTTTCATAGATGACTACTGTCAAAATTTCAGACGGATCTGATTCGTAATAATGTTAAGCGCATTGAAATCAATTAGTGCTTGGATCCAAACAACCGAAGATTATTCTATCGTCTGGAAAGCAGATGCGCACAGTTTTCTGGGATTCAAAAGGTGTGATCACCAAGCAAAGAAACAAGTAGCCACTTTTCGGCAATTTTAGTTTTTATTTTGTAGACTAAGTACTTACCGGAGCACCTTCGACTTGATTGCCTCGAGCTTTCTCTACTAGGGTCCTGGATAATCAGGTTTCTTCCCCGGATTTGTAGTTTTTTGTGCTACTTAATTTTTTTTTAAATCTCGCGAGTATCTTCCTATTTTTCATCAATATTACTATGGCATCAGATCGATGCTTTTAGTTAACTCTCCCCTGTTCCTCTCCTAAATTCAGCTACAGTATTCTTTGTTTACCTCTATTGGAAATTCTTGATGCCGAAATATATTTTTAGTAGACCCTTACCGCATTCAAGAATGTGTAGAGGGGTTATCTGAGCATAAAGGTTGATAAGCTGAGATAAGCTCCTAACCGGCTATATGTGTCACCATGATGAGTACGAGGGGGTAGATCTCTGCGCTCATAGTGTTTTCTTGTAGCTCTGACCTGGTAATAAGGAAAGGACAGTGGGGGTAACTATGCGTTGAAGGAGTCGCGTTGAGTCCTCGTTTGTGTATCGTTGGTTTCTGCTTCGTCGCTGGGCCGTGCTGTTACTTCCGCCAAACGATCGTACCCGTGCCTTTCATGTGTATGTTGGTATATTCCGTTTGTTTATTTTCTCCTTTCTTTCGTGATTTACACAGTTTTGGTTTAATTTGATTTTAATTCTATCTAATTTCTATCTAATGATAATGTTTGGTTCGATATACATATTTAGTTTGGAAATTTATATGCGCTTTCGTATATTTCCATTCTGTTGTGGCTTGAGTTATATATGTATAAGTTAAGAATAGTTAAGTATAGTGGTTCAGATTTCCAACCGGGTACTTGAGTATCGAATTGAGGCACAGGGTAATAAGCCCAAGGTCACCCAAAGTCATGCAGAATACATGATCAGCATACCCGTACGGAACACCCGACGCGATAATCCGAAGCCTTGCACGAAGTGCAAGCTCGGCATTACCGCGGACAATGTCGCTGGCTCTGCCGGCTTCAACATAATTGTAACACTAAAACAGAATCAGAATAAAGATAGAACTAAGCTAACGCGGACGTCTTTACCGCTGCGTCCGTCGCTAACGCGATATTACATAACGGGACAAAGATAGAACTAAGCTAACGCAGACGTCTTTGTCTCCCGCTAACGCGGTACTCCAAGTATTTCGCTAACGCGATATTACTTAACTTATATAACACACTAATAAATTAATCAGTATAAAAAAAATATATATATATATATTCTTATATTCTTATATATTGTGATACCTTTTGTGAGAAATTTCTGTTAAAATGTTATAATTTTCGTGGGGATAGAGGAGAATTTCGTAGATAGGTGTTTTAGTGATTTCTCCAGTAATGTGAGAAATAAATAAAATGTTGTAAGTATCTGGCTTGAGCCAAGTAGAAGTTTTTGTGGCTAGTAGTTTTTCGCAATTTACAGATCATCACGTGACAGATCATCATGTTTTAATAATTTTGGGCTAAATAAACCTAGTCTTGTAAGTTGCATACTCATTTCAATGTCTCCTATACATTCTGAAAAGTGTTATAATTGATTTTGAGGAAATCTAATTTATTGGCTTTTTCTTTTTCTATTTTATGATTTTAATGCCTTTGTCGACTATTTCTATGACTTGATTTCTTTCTAATGGATGGTATTCCCTTCTAGATTATTGATCTTTTGTTCTTATATATGCTTATAAGCTGCTCTTCTAATTATTTTTATCAAACCCCTTTTGCTACTTTTTTATATTTTTAATCCATTTATTTCTCGGTTATTTGTGAATTTCAAAACTCTTGTGTTTGGTTGATTAAGTTATTATGCGAGGGGTACTTCTTATATATATGTCGGGAAGTGGTAACACTAATGTCAATATCTAAAATCCAGCAACACCGTAATTATGAAATTAAATTAAAAATTAAAGTTAATAATTGGGGTGTTGAAAATAAATGTATTAAATGATCCAACATTTGTTGCGAGGATTAGGAAAAACCCAGAAAACCCCAATCTGATCACTAAGAGCTATTATTTTTTGTTACTACGTTCTAAAAAATTAAAAATATGGTTTTTATTCGTATCAAAAGAGGACTCGAAAAAGAACTTGGTTTTTAATAGTTTCAAAAAACAAAGTCTGTTATAGTCAAAACAGAGCACTCGAGGTTCATGGAGAGAGTAGTTAGTAGCACAAGTTTTGAGAGAAAGTGGAGTTAAGTTACGAGTAGGTCTCGAAGGTAATAAGATTCAATTTCGCCAATTATTAATTTATGTAATAATAAAACTCCCAGCATCGTGCGACGTTAGTAACGGTTAGTAAGAGATGGAAGATTAATTAGTAGCAGTCAACTGTGGTATGGAGGCAAATCGGTACCTCGAACCCAGTTAAAGTTACGAAGGGCAAAAAGAAAAAAACTTTTTCTATACAGACTCAATTCTGTCTTGGTTTACCGAATATTGAGGAGACCACACACAAGATCCGTATTCCAGAATGAGCCGAACCAGAGAAGTTTAGAGCAGTTTAGTCATATAAGGGTCGTCGAATTCCTTAGACCATCGTTTGATAAATCCAAGAGATTGAGTCGCCTTGTTGACTGTAAGCGCAATATGTTTGTCAAATTTTAATCTATGATCGAGAAGAATTCCCAAATTGGTGACACAGTCTAATCTCTCAAGAGAAACCCGGTCGAGCATGTAATTAAATGTGTGAGGCGTACTTCTATAGAATGACATAGCCTTACATTGAGAGCAATTCAGAAACAACAAGTTGCATTTACACCAAGCAAAAAACAAATCCAGGTCCGATTGCAATAAATAAGGAGAGTTGTTGTCATTATATGATAAGCACAGCTTCACATCATCGGCGTACATTAATACATAGGAGTGAAGGAAAATAGATGGGAGACAGTTAATAAATAAATTAAAAAGTAAAGGCCCATGGTGGCTACCCTGGGGTAGACCAGAGGTAACAAAGACAGGCTTAGACAGTGAGGATTTAAAAAGAACATTTTGGGTTGTACAAGAAAGATATTCGAAAATTTACATAAGAAGGCTGTGTGGAAATCCGATAGTACTAAGTTCTTTAAGCAAGAGATAGTTTAGATTTCGGCAAGGCATACGGATAAGGGGAATTAAAAATAAAGTTAGAAAATGAATAAGTAGATTGGAAGAATTCTGCAAAAAGATCGGCTGCAGCCTGATCAGTATTTGCTTTTATGTCTTCATAAAAAACAGATGAGGACAGTATGGAAGTTTTTCGATTGGTATTGACAAGCTGCCTAGAATTCTGAGCAAATTACAAACGACATCGAATGAGGTAATTATTGTAACAACGCGAATTACATACAACATAATATTGATTTGGCGTAACATGAGAAAAATCAGAAGGATTAAACTCTTAAATCTTTTATAATATCGCGGCTTCCCGTTTTTATGCATTGCTAATTCTTTAAAGAACCAAAGAGGTCTATTAATCCTCCTAGGAAACTCTTCAAAAAAGCATTGATCAAAAAGTGATTTTATAACATTATAAAAGATTAAAGTAGCATTGTTAATGTCAGTACAACATTGTTAGTACAAGAGTACAATTGCGACCAGTTTGTTTCTAAAATTAATGAGTTTAGTTTTACAAAATCTGTTTTACGAAAATACCGTGTTCTAACGACCGAGTTACTTGAATAAATAGGCTCCCATATAGGCAGTTCAAACACTAAGTCTAAAGTCGTCCTCAGGGACAGCTAAGGGAAAAGTTTGTTCAACAGTACTAGAAAAATGATCCGATGCAAAAATAAGGTCAAGTAGACGACCATTACACTTTCGAATCGGATTAATTTAAGAGCGAATTGATAAATAATTTCGTGAGATGTGGGTAGCATCAAAACACTTGGAGAGTTAGACCATACCACATCTGGCAAATTAAAGTCACCAAATACAAACAGGTAATCACTAAAGAAAGTAGTGATGAAATTTATTGAACCGCAGAAATATGTTCTATGTATATAGATAAATCGGACTGTGGCGGACTATATGAGCACGTTATAAATATAGAAAAATGTCTTTATTTAATTTTAACAGCGATTAATTCAATGTTTAACAGGCAGGGTGAATACAGGCTCCGATAAAAGATCCGAATCTACAGAAATAAGAACACCGCTTCCAGTACACGACAAACGTTCGTATCTGAAAGATGTGTATTTATTGCAAAATAAAGAAATTTCGAAATCTTGGGTTTAACCTGGTTTTCAAGACGAGAGAAATCCAATAAAAGTTGTTCGTGGAAGAAGCACAGTGAAGCAAATGGTTGCATTTTAATTCGGCCGAATGGGTTATGTAGCCAATATTCCTCTTTAGCAACGTAGGACGATCAATTCTGAGTGGTACACGGCTACTTGTTTGCCGGAAATCATCTTAAGACCAACCGCCAAAAACGAATCATTCACCATCACGAGGTCTCACACATCTCGTCAAACATGTGAATTCTTGAGCAGTCAAAACATTGAATCGATGACTCTTCTACCGTACAGTCCTGACTTGGCACCCAATGACTTCTTCTTGTTTCTGAATATGTAAGGTAAACTGCGTGGTTAACGATTAACGAGCGCCAAAGAAGCTCCAGCTTAAACAATGTATATTACATACTGGTTTTTTTTTATTTTTATCTGTAGTTAAATAACTCTACTTGGTAGGTCTAGTATATAGTATATTTTTAAGCGTCTTAGGTCACTACTGTTATCTAAAAGGTCTACGGCAAGATTATTGTCGTGGTTGTACGCTTAGCACGTCTGGTGATCTCATTTCTCAAAGGGTATATTTAAGTCTTTGTGTATGTCAAAGTTGCTCATATACCAAAGAGCACCTTTTATGTTCCTTAGGGTCATAGATTGGTACCTTTGTAATATTTCTATGTTGGAATGGATAGCTGTTTCCCAGTTTCCCTTTTTTCCAGATCAAGTTACCAATGCGGTCCTAGTAGCAAGTACATTTTTTTTCGGTTTTGCTTTGAGCAGCTGCGTTTGCTTAGATTTTATGTGGGCCTTCCATGTGAGTCTTTGGTCCATGTGCACTCCCAGGTACTTACTGTGAAGTAAGTTGAAATCGCCGTGCCGTTTAGTGTTTCTTTTCTAAAGGAAAATGTCACTTGAACCGATTTCTGGGCGTTGACTACAATTCGCCACTTTGCCAACCACTGTTCAATCTTTTGAAGTTCCTCTTGCAAGAACTGCGGTGCGAGAACTGGAGAAACGTTTCTTGCAATTATGGCTGTGTCATCAGTGTATGTAGCTGCCTCTATATTACGACTGATGGGCATGTCAGCAGTAAAAATTCCGTAAGGGCAGCTCCTACCACACTTCCTTGAGGCACTCCAGCGTTAATAGTGTAAAGTTTAGAGTAACTATCTTGTTCTTGCACGAAACGTGTTTTGCTTGTAAGATATGATCTTATTATGTGATAGTATGGAGCAGGTAGCCATTTTTTAATTTTGAACAATAGACCAGGATGCCCAACGTTTTCAAACGCCTGTTTGATATCTAAGAAAACGCCTGAGCAATACTCTTTGGTCTCGAACGCATTTGTAATCGATGTAACGATTCGATGACACTGCTCAATTGTTCCATGGCCTTTTCTAAACCCAAACTGGTATTCGGGTATGATGTTATGATCGTCCAGCACTGGTAACATTCTTCTTAATAGTATTTTCTTAAATACCTTAGAGAGTGTAACCAGCAAACTTATGGGACGGTATATTATAATCACCTCAGAACTGATTAGGGAAGTAATCCATTCTGAACATATATGTATATATAAGTCAGCATTCGTATGCATTCAGGAGGAATACTTTTAAACGTGTCCTCATCAATTTTATCGTACCCCGGGAATTTTTTTTTCTTTATGCATTTTATTTTCGCTGGCACCTCTGCAATTGTTGTGTGGTGCGTCCTTGACATCGTGCGTCTAAAAATTTGTTTACGTCGCCTACTGTTGCAGCATTATAATCTGTGTTTGGGTGGAAAGTTGAGTGCAGAGCTGCACAAACGCCTCAGCCTTCTCCTCGTTACCCTTACAGCGTTGACCATTACTATCTACTATTATCGTATTTCTTTTCGTGGGTCGCTTTAGATATCTTGTTGCGTGCCAGAGGCTGCAATCTGGATCATTTGTAAAAGGGTTAACGTTGCTCAAATATTTTGCAGTCGCCTCATGTTTGATTTCTCGTAACTTTCTGGTTAAATCTTTAGCTGCTATATTAAATTTCGTTTTATCAACAGGACTTCGCGTGGTATGCCATATTTTCCGTAGCTTTCGTTTTACTGCAATTAGCTTTCTTAGATCTATAGCAAGAAATGACTAACTTATTGGGTTGCTAAACTCAGCTCAAAGTTTTTTTCAATTTGGAAGTGAGTGGCCGGAAGTTCAGAGTATACAATGAATTCCAGCAGATCAGTTATCTTATGTGGATCTGAAGGCAAGTACGTTGGCTTGCCAGTAGAAAGAGATTTATTATTAACTAAATACTTGTATAGCTCTTAACCTTTTAGATTCACAAGCCTTGATCCCCACCATGGATGTTTGGGGCTGTAGTCTCCCCCAGCAATAAAGTGGTTACCAAGTGTTTTAAATAAAATATTATAGTTATACAATCTTAACGGTAGGTATACCGCAGCTATGGTTACATTCATACACTGAATTTTTATAGAAGCAGCTTGTATGTTGTTTAGATTTATGCTTTCGATTGCAGTGTATTTCAGCGCATTTTTAACAATGGCTGCACTGACACCTTGTGCTCTGCTCTGAATGTTAAAATACGATCTGTTGGTGAAGTGTGTTTCCAATATAAGTATGATGTCTATACAATGTGCTTTTATAAATAGGGATATTTGGATATCAACAAATAATTTATAATTACAAGAAAACAAACAAGAAACAAAAAACCTCTTTGCTTAGCCCGAAACACGTTTTAAACTACGCTACGAACATCAAAAATAACATAAAAACAAATATAACGGTGAATCTGGCCGATTTATGCTGATAAGAAAAGTGGAAGATCGAAAACAGGTGCCAGTCATAAAACGTGCAAAATTGAGTTTATAGTGTTATTTTTCTTTTTTACTTTAAAACTCTTCGTATTCGTTTCTATCATCTTTGTTTTTGCCTAGAATTTGTTAAGAATTAAATAATAAAAATAAAACAAAAAACAATTTTGGATTAACTTGTGTGAAAATTTTTTATAGGCGACGAAAGTCAATTTCGTGAACATGCACTCAATTTTGCTCGCCACTGTATATCGACACAAGAAAGAAGTTGTTTGTAACCTATCATATAAAAATTTATAATGTATTTTTCTCTAACTTTCTTGATTTCTGGTGTAATTTTAAATATTACTATCGTGTGTTTGTGCTGAGTTTTTAAAAAGTGTTTCATTCGTTAATAATTTTTTTATTAGACATTCATAGGTAGTTAAATTTTTCATTAAACAATTCAACAGTTTTTTCATAGCATGGATGTAATACTTTTTTTTGTGCTTTTAGTCGCATTTCTTTAAACTCTGCTTACTTTTAGATATCGATTAGTTTTGTAATGGATTTCATTAATTTCGTTAAGTGATTTGGTCTTATTATTTCTAAGTATGCTTGTTGAGTTAGGAGGAAATCTACGTCGTTATGCAAGTATCATTACACTTTTTTTTGTACATAAATATTCTTCTATTAGTTATTTAGCATATTGTATGTTAATTTCGTGGCAGTATTTGTTTATTTTAGTTTCTTTTTCGTGTCCTCTCAATAATTCTATCTGTTATTTGAGGGTCGTTTAACAAGTACTTAGCCTAATCTCCCGATGCCGCTGCTATTACAAAAGAGTTTCACCATAGTGAAGTACAACTTTTTAAGCGTAATGTCAAAGTTTCAGTCTATTCCCTTCTTTAGTTTTATTTTGGTAGATTTTAGAAGCAAGCGTTTCGGTCAGTTTAAAAAGAAAAAGAAAATTACCAATATCGTTCGGTGATTCGATTCATGTTTTTTAAATTAAAAACGTGCAGTAAAATTAATGATCGCTTAGATGCTGTGTGCGGTAAATTTCTCCTTCGATGGCGACCGCCAAGAATTGATTCAACGAGTTTGTTCGTCTGCGCGCGGCCGCAGACTACCACAGAGGCCTATTTTGCACTCCTATGGAAAACGTATTTTTTGGACTAGTTGAAAAAGTTGGAGCATCGCTAAGCCAACTGTATCGAGCGAAAAGGAGGCTATACTGGGAAATAAATTGACGAATATGATATAATGTAACTATAGAGGAGGTTAATTATTTCTACAAAGATGTAGGAAAAGAGAAGTCTTTAAAGAAGAAAGAGAAAATGCTTTTCATAAAACGTGGTAGAGAGTATTATAATTTACACATAAAGCGTGAAAGGAGTTGTGTAAAGCTTAATTATAAACACCGACGAGGAATAGTAAAATTCAAACGACCTAATAGGAAAGAAGAATCAATATTGCCGGTAATCAATTTATACAAAAATACAACCTAAGAGTTCTTCAACGATTCATTAATGACGGAAAATTTAGAGGAAGAAGCCTACTGGATTACCACGATAAACGAAGATTGGGGTCCCAGTTAGTCCACGTAGAGCCAACAGCACGTTTTGCTTCTGAACGGTTTCAATTCGATCCTGGGTGGCACTATACTGTGAGCACCAGACGCACGAACATTATTACACGATTGGCCGAACAAGTGATACATAGGCGATTTTTGTTGTAGAAGATCATTGTTTTCCTTTGACCAACGTATTGATACTCCAATAAAAAGTGAGCTGAAATTCTTATATATATATTAATACATCTTCATTATTTGAATGTAGCTGAACAATGTGTTTGCTTCATTTTTGTCGTGATAAAGAGATGCAGATTCCCCCAGCTGTCGAGCTTGGTTACTGCTTCTGCACTCGCTTCCCTTTACTACTGTCTGAGGCTCCCGAGTGCAACAAGTCGTTGTACGGTGCGTCGCAGCCAGGTATATTGCAGTACTTTTTGACGTTGCACTGTCAGCAAGTGATTGGCTCCGTCACACTTTCGACAGTTCGGTTCCCTTGATTAAGTCGAAAATTTCGCTTGCCAGAGCTGTGGCTAGGTGACACTCATGCGTAAGCAATCGAGACCTTATGTTGTTCGTTCCTTTTGCGTCGCTGGCATTTTGCGGCATATATGGCGTAACTTTCACACATTGTAAGTTCCTCCTTATTATTAAAGCTGCATGTGCTTATGAAGAATAGCCACTCTTTCGGTGCGCCAGAAATCAAGAGATCCCTTGATTTTTTAACCAAGCAATATGTTACATACAAACTTGTAAATCGGCATTAAGCACGCCACCACCACGGCGAATCAGTCGATCATGTATGGAATAACGATTTGACATAATATCACTGTCAGATATGGTAGGAGTCCACCATAAGGTGAAATTTATCAGAATGAAAAGAAGTACTACTCAAAAAAAAGCTTCGTTAAGAAGCTTCTAACATTCTGATAATGAATAAGTAAAAAAAATGGGACATGATTATAGTCTCATGATTTAGTCCCGAATGTGTAAACTCATGTACAATTAGGTGGCCAAAATATGGCAAAATTTAATTTTGTGAGCGACACACTGGCAGATGATTTGCTAGCAAAATAGGTCACAATAGTTTCGCATCTAAGGATAATTTAGACACTTGCTTTCGTGGACCAGCAACTGAGAGAGTGGGGCCTAAGGGCGCATTAATTCCACTACTTGTATCAGTAATAGAAGACTCACCCGTGGTTCTAAAAATTACTTATTTTTATTTTTCAATAGGTCGAAGTGATATGCCCCAAATTATGTGTCGCATTAAATTTCTCAACTCCTCAAGTTGGATTTTTTGGAACATTAATTTTGGGCTGGTCCTGATATGGCTCAAATTATTATTATTTAGCCTATTTCTTTAAGCGAGCGATTTTCCTCATGTCAGAAAGAAATTTTTAGAGTTCTCGTTTATGATTAATGGCGGGTTTCTTAAGAAGTAGTTTGAATTATAGCAAAGTTCTTTTTAAGCAGCCACTTGTTCTGCCTTTAGGCATTTACTTGGATATTAACTAGTAACATGACTGCTCAGTGATTGGAAAGAAGGTCAAAGTCAAAAGGATACTGCTCACCATTTGGGTCATCATTGTTCCATTATTAACTCTAGGCTAACACTGATCTGAACTTGCCCTGGTCCCGTTCAAGTAGCGTGGTTCTTGTATTGCTGTATTGCTGTCAGCGGACATACGTATTTCTGCACGCACGGGGCTGCAAGTTCGCGTAGCTTGGCCGCTGCATTTTACACACCAGTATAGCTTGTGGCAGTAGAGTTGTCGTTTTAGGCATGTCCAAACTCATGACATTTGTGGTATTGAACAAGATCGTCAAATTTCTTTGGTTGCTCGATTACTTCTATAGCATTGCACAAATATCTTGACCTCTTTTTGTAGTTTTGGTTTGGCTATATGCATATACAAGGTGGATCTCAAAAGTTTCCGAACTGTTAGAATAAAATAAAACTACAATAAATTTTTGAGTACTTGTATTTTTATTATTCAAAGTAATCTCCCCCCGACTGAATACACTTATTAGCTCGATCCAATAATATTTCAAATGAGTGTTTTAGCTCGTTGGCCGGTATGACCTTAAAGACTTCGGTGCACGCCTCTTGGATGGTCTCCACATCAGCAAAGCGCCGTCCTTTCATGGATAATTTCAGCTTGCCGAACAGAAAAAGTCACATGGTGCCAAATCAGACGAATACGGCAATATCGATTTCGGCTCGTTTTTGATGAATTCAATTTTGATGGTTTGTTCGTTCACTGAAGATTTCGGCCGGCCCGAACGTTCGTCGTCATTCAAGTCTTCCCGACCGTCTTTGAAACGTGTATACCATTCGTAAATAGTATACCATTCGTAAATAGTCACATTAGATGCTATAACTCCACTTCCACTGTTCCAAATGTCATGAAATTTGGTGGGACTATTAATGAAAAATTAACCAAGGCCGGTCCTCAACTGGAGGTGGAACCACCAGAAAATAGCCTGGAAAAAATGTTCGCGATTTTTTAAGAACCACCTTGTGTGGTAAATTAAATTTTTTCTAGAAATATGGTGTGTGGCGTATGGGGAAAAAACATGGTGTAGATTTCTAATAACACTTATATAAGCCCTCTTGCTTGAGCTGGTATGTGTGGAATACATTCGTCGCTGTTTTCAAGAGTCTTTAAAATACTTCTGTATTGGTCACTGTCCTGGAGCATGATTCTCAATTGACTATCACGTACAGCTTTGTAGGTGAAGCTGCATGCCTATTAATTCGGCTATCAGTTCCAACATACTTTGAATATTCGTCACTTCTGAAAAGAAGATAGGAGGAGATTTTGGTCCTTTTGTACCTTCTATTTATTTAATTAGTTTTAAGTTTAAGTTTTCCATTGGCTCAAGTTTGGTTTGTAAGGACTGTCGGAAAAGAAACAGGACTGTTCAAAAAAACAAAAATTTAATATTTTTCAAAAGTTGTATTTTTTATTCAAAGTAGTTTCCTTGTGCTTCGATACAGCGTTTAGCCCGGTCAATTAGCATTTCAAATGAGTGTTTAAGGTCATTTTTCGGAATGCTCTTGAGAATATCGGTCGTCGCCTTTTGGATAGCTGAAATGTCCTGAAACCAGTGTCCCTTCATAGGCAAATGAAGTTTTCCAAATAGGTAAAAATCACAGGGTGCCAGATCAGGTGAGTAGGGTGAGTGATTAATGGAGTGTTTTGTCAAAAAATCAGTGACAAGCGTCGACCGATGAGACGACACATTATCGTGCAACAGGCGCCAGGACCCTGCCTCACGGTATTGTGGTCGAACACGACGAATGCGTGACAAAAGATGCTTCATAACACCAAGGTAAAACACAGCATTAATCGTTTGACCAGGTGGGACGAACTCTCGGTGTACAATACCCTCGGAATCGTAAAAACAAATCAGCATTGTCCTTATTTTTGACTTCTGAAGACAACTTTTTTTCGGTGATGGCTCGTCTGGATGCTTTCATTCGGCACTTTGATGTTTGGTTTCGGGATCATATTGAAAGCACCACGTTTCATCACCAGTCACAATCGAATATTTGTAGTTTATGTCCTTTCTCGACTCCTTAATCAAATCCCTAAAATGGATTCGTAGCAATTTTTGCTCTTCAGTCAATTTGTGCGGAACAAACTTGGAGCACACCTTCCGTACACCCAATTTATTTATCAAAATGCGATGAATGGAGTCTTTGGTGATATTTAACTCCATTTCCATGTAACGCAAAGAAGATTTCGGCTCATTCTTAATAAATTCCTGCACTTTTTCAATATTGTTTTGGGTAATCACTGATTTTGGCCGGCCCGACTTCTGATCGTCACAGAGGTCCTCACGACCTTCTTGGAATCGCTTAAACCACTCATGCACATTACTACAGGATAGGCACTGATCACCATAAACTTTTTTCATCATTTGAAATGTTTCAGTGAACGTTTTCCCAAGTTTAAAACAAAATTTAATATTTGCTCTTTGTTCTAAATGCATTTTACGACCGATGACCAAAAGCTGCTTTCACTTTTTGATCGATAACTTCGATTGTAGTTATCCAATTGTCTTAAAATGTCGAAATATCAAAAAGAGATCAAACTTTTTATTTCATATACCCACCAATAGATGGCGGCACCAGAAACAGTTGTATTTAAAAAGTTATTTTTCTTTTGGTACAGACCTTGTACATACAAATTAGATTGAGGTAATGACTTATTTTCCGTTAGTAAAACGCCATCAAAAATTCAAAACCAACAATACAATATATTAGACGCCTACTCTAGACAAACAAACAAAAATTCAGTTGTATATATACTAGTATGTATATTGATTGGCTTAATTATGATCTTTTTAATTCTTAGGTTTACACAAAATCTTTCAACATTTAGACGTGATGTTGTTAACCTACCAAAATCGACCACGTATTCCACAGGTATGTACCTATATAAGTTATTTTTAGAGATTTAATACCAGTATGCTAAATACTATTGACACTCATTATTTGTACATATAACAAAATAGCATTAGTAAACCAAATTAAGACTATTTTGTGAATATTGACACATATGTGGCTCTAGATGACGAAATCAAATTAAAAAACTGTTCTGTTTTACAAAGTATAAACATATATATAATTCAAATTATGTCATGTTTGTAAGTCAGTCTGTCCGTACATCTGACAGAACGCGTCGATCTAAGAGACTAGAGAACCTAGGACACCAAATTTGGTATTCAGGATATTGTATATTATACGTATATCAAATTTATTTCAAATTGTAATATTTCTTTCTGATAGATAAAAAAAAAAACATGAACGCCTTAGTAAAGTGTTTCCATCTATGAGAAATCCGTAGTTCATATACATAATTATACAAATACATACCGTCATATTCATCTGCAAGTGTACCTGCTGCCCGTTTTGAATACTAATGCTGATTAATTTAAGTACGATTCAATTTGATTTTTCTGACACTGTGAGGTCCCAGACATGTCTAAACAGGACAACAGAATGCTTAACAGACAAATGAAGACGCGAGGTGAAAAGAGGAAACTGTAAGTAAAACACAACAGCATTAATATGAATGCGAAAGCGGAGCTAAATGGAAGCTGAGGCTGCGTGATCTAATGATTATTCAGGCGTGATCACTACGGAAACGCAGAAATTGTAATCTTGTAAGGCTGATACTACCCCCTCTAAAAGTAGCAACATTACCACCTCCGATTAAAACTGGTAATATAGGACCTTCATCATGATATCCACAACCGCGAAATAATATGTGAACTGAAGACGAACAGTAATCATCATTTTTTTTACATATACACGAATGTAGATACGAATATTTGCCTTTAGCGAATGAAAAATATTCAACACACCATTAATACATCAGTATATAACTGAAATAACATATTATAAGAACTTGGACACCAAGTCAGGCATATAGTGAATGGAAAGGCAATCTAAAGAACTGATGTCCATATTTTTTTATATCTAGAACCACTCCACTGGTATCCAACAACACAAATATTCGGTATAAGAAAACTAAGCTATGCCGAGGCTTAAATGGAATTGCCCAAAAAGTTCGACAATGTACAATGACATCACTGTCAATAGTTCGGACGTATGCAAACGTTCTGCAACAAACCCTACCGTTGCAACAACTTCACGAAACGTCTGACTGCGTAAATCCCATCAACACTACGACAAAATGCGTACATTATGGATAGTAAAACAGTGCCTCATATAAAGGGTGTAGGATGTACCCAGTGTGTCGTCACACACCCCTATCTATTCAGAACGGCAGCAGTGGACTTGCACAGCGACACACACACATATAGGAAGACTTTTCATATGCAAATATAGCTTCGCCTAACCGAGAAACACTCCCCAAGAATCAAGAGCTTCAAATAATATGAACTTTGAGGAAAACATCATGAAAAGAGTAATAGCCATGATCGCACAGTTCAGCCAAATGCTCACCAACGTCTTGGTTAACTTATGCAAGTAAATCTGAGAATGACCAATGGGAATGCAAATAGGCACATAGTCAAACACTATGTAAAAACCAACAACCTAGATGTTCTAATGATGTCAGAGACTCATCTAAAATCCATATTCCATTTTACCATACAGGGATATTAACTTATACCAGCAAGGTGCGAAATCCAGGGGCGGTGTAGCCATTCTAATAAAAACAAACTTGAGAATCGTCCAATTAAAAGTTATTATTCTATAATAAATCCAAGCTGTAGTTGCAAAACGGCTGCATTTATCGCCACCTCCACCCTAGTGAAAAGACCCCAACATCTGTGATCCCCGGTGATTCAAGATCAAAAGATTTGAAAACTTCGACTTCAACGGGTATAAAACGCTTTCAGAAATCCAAGGCATTAGACGGCTTTCAACAGGGCCTCCAAGGAACTAAAGCTGATGACTTCAGAGGTCGCAAATAAAGCCAGTGGTGAATATCTGTCAATGGCGGAACCCGTAAAACTGGTACAATCTGTGGAGTGCCACTTAGTAACTCAAAAAGACGTCAAAAATAAATATAGCTATAGGTAGCGCCAGTGGTACTTGGTGCAGGTCTGATGCAGAAAGAGTTCAGGAATTCGCTTTCCGCCTCGAAACGATTCTGTTCTCCTCAAGAAGAAACTGTTGTATGCGAGTGTGATCTCCTCTCTTCAGTAGAGTTTAAAGAAGTGACCAAGGAAATTCGCGACAACATAGATGCCATTGCTTTATGTGGGTGCCAAACAAAGCAGTGCCTTTAATTGCATTGATTATAAAAGTTGTTTCGTATGATGATGAAATTTGGAACACAGCTCAAAAGTGGCCTAATAAATTGATCTGTCAAAAATAAAAACTATCACTTATGTCGCGTTTTCTTCATACTTGTGTGGTACAAGGAAATTTTAGATTTGAAATAAACATACAGGCACCGAGTTACCAAATTTGATGTGCCTATCTTTTATTTTGTAATAATATTCAAATTTATATTTTATGCACCGCGGGGGGCTGGCAGAAGTTGCACTTACTTACTTACAGAAGTTGAGCATACAGTGCGTGTAAATGTGTATTCCTTTCTGTATGTGTATAATTAGATATATTAAGAGTTATTTGTCGTCGGATACACTCGACTACAGCATTTTTATTTGTTTAAATAATCTTATTTATTATTTGAATTAGTTTTTGTGAATGATAGAAGGGTTTTATTATCGTGTGCCTGTGGTATGTAGGGAGTATTATTTCAAACTTGTATAAGTGTTCTTATCGATGAACATCTGATTCTTAAATACACTGACTGGTTCATTTACCCTTGATATTAGGTGCTCTTAAGCTCCCACTGCTGTAGACTGTTGACGCTGAGTTTATGTGATGGGTAATTGAAAATATATGGGTTTACTAAGGGCGTCTGCTTCTACATTTGCTTTTGCCTGGTTTGTAGATAAGTTCGTAGCTAAATTCTCCTAGAATTAATTTTCAATGCTTCATTTGTCTTTTTCAGCCAGTTAAATAGGTTAGTGATGGTGAAATGTGTAGATTTCGATCTCTGTCGGTCCATATGGTTTTTACTGAACATATGGTTGCTAGCACATCTTTCATTTTTGAAGACAGTGTTCTTCAGCTTTGCTTCTAGATATAAAAATAATTGGTTTATTATTACGATTATTATATTGTGCTAGTATGGCTCCGATGGCATAGTCGTATTTAACGAGGTATCTAATAATACAGCGATGTAACCTTGAAACTCCGAATAAGGAACGAAATTCGGTAAGCGTATTGGATGTTGGAAAATTTAATTTGGCTTTCACCTTGTCCGGCTCTTCTGTGATCCTGTTTTCTGCCACAACAAAGTTAATCTGTTTTTAAGAAACTCGAATTTGTGCACCATCCGTTGCATAACACTCAAAAAGCTGTCAGGAGTCTAGCAAGGTTCCATGTTCTCTGTTCTCACAGCAAATACAGAAAATCTGGATTGTAAGTCGAGGTTTCATTTAGGCTTGATTTTGTATTAGATTTTAGTTCCTATTGAATAAAGCAGCTTGCAATTAATATTTTTTTTAGGGATTTTAAATTCTTTAAAAATAACTTAATTTGACATTTACAATTTTCACGTAGCCTCAAGCCACCTGCACAAGTAATATGATATGCAGCTGCCCAATTAAAGATCAGCATCAGCATGATTGGTCATCTACATACCAGAAAAAAACTAGCAACAAAACAAAGAATAAACGAGTTAAAGTGGCTAATTGTATGATTGCACAATTTTATTTAAATTATACGTTAAGTGTATTTGTAGCTCTAGTCTTCAATTAAAATATGGAAATAAACTAGATAAACATAAAAACCGGGAACAGGGAAGAAATATTCCTAAAAGTATGTAAAAAATTTTGACAAGAAACATATAAATATATTTTTTTAAGAGTTTTACAGCGTCAAGCAAATTGTAGTAGCACACTAACAGTTTTTAGCAATTTTAGAGGCGCAGGTAGTTGCAGTAAGTTGCAAAAGAAAATCGTCATACAGTCGTCAAGCAGAGAACGGGAATTGAGTCAGTTGTTAAACGTCGTGAATGCAAACCATGTGTTGTAAATAGTTGTAAAGCAATTTAAAGCCGTCTTGTTGCAATCCATCTATTAATTCACAATCACTAAAGTTTAGATATTAGTTTAGTTATTAGGTCCGTTTTTTGGGTTTAAAATAAGTTTTTTTTTATTGAAAAAAAAAAATAAAAAATACATCATTCAAAGTATTGTCCGTCGGAAACGGCTACTTTTTCCCATCTTTTTGGTAATTTTCGAATACCATCTCTAAAAAATGAGTCCTCTCTGGCGTCAATCCAATCATCGAGCCATTTTTTGATTTCTTCTAAAGAGTCAAACCTGTGGCCGCCCAAATCGTTTTGCATCCGTCGAAATAGCCAGTAGTCAGAAAGAGCAAGGTCTGGAGAATACGGCGGGTGGGGTAAGACCTCCCATTTCAGCGTTTTCAGGTAATTTTTGACTTTTATAGCAACGTGGGGCCGAGCGTTGTCATGTTGCAAAATCACCTTGTCATGCCTTACCGCTGCTTCTGTCCGTTTTTTATACAATGCACTGCTCAAACGCATTAGTTGTAGTCGATAAAGATCCGCATTAATGGTTTCGCCTGGATTTAGCAGCTCATAGTAGATCACACCCGTCTGGTCCCACCATATGCAGAGCATGACCTTTGAACCGTGGATGTTTTGCTTTGGTGTCGATGTAGACGATAATGGGACGGGTTCACCAGGCTTGGCATAGTATTTTTTCTTCGTGGGATTATCGTAAAATATCCACTTTTCATCTCCAGTCACGATCCGGTGCAAAAATCCCTTCCTTTGATGTCTTTCAAGAAGCAGTTTCGAAGTGAAAAATCGCCTTTCGACATCTGTCGGCTTCAACTCGTACGGCACCCAATTTCCTTGCCTTTGAATAAATCCCAATTGTTTTAACCGAAAGGAAATTGCCTGCTGAGTCACTCCCAGTTTGCATTTGGCACCGATCTTGATTCAATAAAGTCTCCAAATCCTCATCTTCAAACTTTTTGGGTTGGACAGATCGCTCTTTGTCTTCAACGCTAAAATCACCACTTTTGAGGCATCGAAACCACTCTCTGCATGACTTATCGGTAGAAGCAGATTCACCATAAACTTCCACAAGCATTCTATGGGCTTCAGCTGCACTTTTCTTCGCATTAAAAAAGAAAATCAACACTTCCCGCAAATGTTGTTTATTTAACGCAAATTCAGACATTTTCGAAGAGGCAAAAAACAATGTTCTGGTCACTAACAGACGCTGATGCACACTAATTATTACTGACAGATGTCAAACTTTTCCAATGGAATATGTATACCCTTCTAAGATTGGCCACAACTTACAGGTGGAACTATCTTTTGAAAACGGACCGAATTAATTTGTACTCCTAATATATTATTAGATAATGTGTACTAAACAATTATTCCCATTTATTTATGTTATATATGCAATTAACTATTTCCACGAAAGGTGATTTATTATGTACAGTTATTCTAAAGATTCAGTGACAATAACGATAAAACGCAAATAGTAATTGTGACGATTTATTTGTGTTTGCTGCTGCAGTGAGTCTGAATGTATATACCAATGCATATGCGTGCTAGTGGTCAAGCGTCTTTCACGGCTATTGACTTATATAATTGTATTATAATGTATAATATATATTTATGTTCATATATGCTTACACGAAATTAAGTGGCAACCACAAAAAGTTTTTTTTTATTTTCTTCATCTGGAGTCTTATATGTGTTAGAAAAGTTAACGTATTGTTATTGTCTGGAATGTAGCAGTTACTTAGAATTACAAAAAAACAAGGTACTAAAATTAACCAAAGTTTAAATTCTGAAATTTGTATATTTATATGAACTAAACGAAAATTGTGTTTTTCAGAAAATTCATACCAGGTGTACACTGAAACAAATTACTCAATTTCAGTATAATTGTCGGAATACTACAATTTCTTCTCCTGGTGTTACCTGTTCGAAAGCTGTCATGACACAACAAACGAAAGTTAAATAAATAACATGTTAAAAAATATAAAAGGAAATGAGTTTCATTATGAAGTTAATTATTATTAAAATGCCTATGTTAAAAGCTGGAGTACCACAGGGCAGTGTCTTAGGCCCCGCCCTATACACCCTTTTCACCCACGATATGCCCACTGGATCAACTATCCCTATTGATAATGATAATGATATTCTCTTAGCTACCTATGCTGATGACACGGCGATTCTGGCCAGAAGCAGCTGCATTGCTAATGCCACTAAACACAAACTGCCCAGTACATCCAGCGACTGGAAAATCATATAAACCCTCTCACACGACGACTGCTAAACTATAGCACCTTTAGGGGAAGGTCAATGCGAAAACGGCTGAAACGTCATCACCCTCTGCACCCTGCCTCAAGACAATTATAAAACCATATCCAATCTATAATCATTGTTTCATTGACATCACCTAGCTTTAAGAACTGTAATAGAAATTTTTGTAGTATAAGTTTAATTTAAGTTTTTGTAAATAATGACAGAATATTTAAATACGAAATGAAATACAAGAAAAAAGTGTGAAAAGCATAAAAGTTTTTCTATTAATTTAATTACGTTTGTCGTTGCAAGGGATCAGTGCAATTTTAACACGCAAGGTTCAGTTTTGAGTCCGATTGCGATAGGTTTTGTTTTATTCTAATAATATATACATTAGATTTAATACTAGAACTTCCAATATGTCTTTCTTCTTCAGGAAACACTCCATTACGTGCTGCTTCGGTGCTGTATGCCGCAGCACCCTCTTGACGCACTCCACCATTCTTTCCCAGACTCCTCCTTCAGCTGAACTCGCTGGACAGTTGAAGATCCATTGGATGCCCTTTGTCGACAGTTCGTCTTGAAACCATTCTGGTTCAAAAACTTTTTTGAACCTCTTGGACTCCCTGTCCGCTTCAATAAAGTTCTTCCCATTATCGCTGTGTAGCTTGTACACAGGACCTCGTCCTGATCACGATTATGCAGGAATCAGTTGACAAATCATGTGCCAACTCCAGATGTATTGCCCGTGTTGTTAGACACGTAAAAAGGGCAACCCAACGCTTTTCATGGCGGCGTCCAACCGTCATGAAAAGCGGTCCAAAGTAGCCGTCCATTGGCTTCCAGTCTGTCCTCTGGCAGAGGACCCATCATAGGCTGCGTTGGCCTCGCTCTTTGTATCTTGCACGTACTGCATTCGAATATTATCTTACGCAACAATCTTTGTAACTTGGTTATCCAAACCTTGTCCGCAACTCAGTGATAGCTGCATTCACTATCTTAAGCACTATCATCTCCGTCAGTATATAACGGTGTGACAGGATTACTGGTCTTCTCGCACTTTGTGGTATTGCACATATGCTCGTAGTATGCCAGCTTCATCTATATAGGGCGCGAGCCTTCGTATGTCGCTTCGATTAGCGACCGCCTCTTTAGCGTGAACCTTCCGTATATCACCGGGAAACGCCTCATTTTGCGCTCGCCGTATCAATAGGCACTCAGCCGCTTCGCAGTAGTTCATATCCAGTCCAGGCAGCGGCCAGCAGCTTTCCGGTTGGCTTAAAAATATTGGCCCACTGAGCCATCGTGAATCCTTGCTTAGATCCCCGTTGCTTTGCGCCCTTGTCGCGTCGTCCGCACACTTTTTAAGCTGTAGGTACCCATCTCCATTAGCATACATCCGTCGACTCCAGAATCTCAGCCACCCGATTGTCGACAAACTGCTTGTTTCGGCGGTGATTGCTGCCTATCCAGCGCAGCACGATTATTGAGTCGGACCATAGAACTCTGTCATTGATGGCTACACTGTGCTTCTGTCTGATAGTGTCCATCAGCCTTGTTCCCAACACGGTTGCTTGTAGCTCCAGACTCGGGATTGACATAGTTATCATCAGGGCACACTTCGTCTTGGGGCACACAAAGCACAACCGCACATCGTCATCTTTAAAGACGACCCTCCAATGGGCCACAGCAGAATGCGGATTGGCTTGTCCATTTCTTGACGCCATTTTCCAAATGCGATACCGATCTCATCTGGTAGTGGTTCATCCCACTCAACGTTGCGTCGCCAGATCTCACGCAGTAGTAGTAGTAGTAGTGTGATCATTAGACAGCTTAAGAATCCCAAGGGTTCAAATGTGGACATTATAAGGCTCATGAATGCCCTCTTTGTAGGAACTCGATCTCCATTTAACACGCTGTTGGGCACTCGATAATACTTCAAATTAAACTTAAGCTCATCCGATGATGGCTGCCAGTACATGCCCAGAATCTTCTCCTCAAGTTCACTCCATCCAACATGCGTTATGGTATCGTACTGGCCCAATGATCTTGCAACAGTTGGTTAACTTGAGGTAAACTTGCATAGCTCAAAGCCAGCGTCATTACGTTCATCTCGTTCATCGTTACCTTTTCGCCACAAGAATAGTTGAGCACATCTAACCTGTGGTTATATCAACACCTGATGAAACATCTTGATGTCTCCACATACTCTAGCATACTAGGCCTTCTCGAAAGTGAAAAGCACGGCCGGCAGTGACTTATAGTGTTGCGGTACCTCGGCCAACACTGAATTCAAATATATATTTTCCACTCTGGCTGGCCAAAAGTGCGTACGTATTCACTTGCTCGTTTGCTCCATATAACGTTACTGGCAGTATGCAAAATAGTAAGCGCTCTCCTTCTGGATCAACACAGCTTAAGTTCATCATTGGCGCAGGTTGGGCATCCGTTGGCTGGGACGTGCTCCCGGCAACGCTTTGGCGATGTAACCTTGAAACTCCGAATAAGGAACGAAATTCGGTAAGCGTATTGGATGTAGGAAAATTTAATTTGGCTTTCACCTTGTCCGGCTCTTCTGTGATCCTGTTTTCTGCCACAACAAAGTTAATCTGTTTTTAAGAAA
This sequence comes from Hirtodrosophila trivittata, assembly GCA_035045065.1. Classification (NCBI taxonomy): domain Eukaryota; kingdom Metazoa; phylum Arthropoda; class Insecta; order Diptera; family Drosophilidae; genus Hirtodrosophila; species Hirtodrosophila trivittata. The sequence continues at coordinate 81,108 of JAWNNK010000853.1, forward strand.
CTCGAATTTGTGCACCATCCGTTGCATAACACTCAAAAAGCTGTCAGGAGTCTAGCAAGGTTCCATGTTCTCTGTTCTCACAGCAAATACAGAAAATCTGGATTGTAAGTCGAGGTTTCATTTAGGCTTGATTTTGTATTAGATTTTAGTTCCTATTGAATAAAGCAGCTTGCAATTAATATTTTTTTTAGGGATTTTAAATTCTTTAAAAATAACTTAATTTGACATTTACAATTTTCACGTAGCCTCAAGCCGCCTGCACAAGTAATATGATATGCAGCTGCCCAATTAAAGATCAGCATCAGCATGATTGGTCATCTACATACCAGAAAAAAACTAGCAACAAAACAAAGAATAAACGAGTTAAAGTGGCTAATTGTATGATTGCACAAATTTATTTAAATTATACGTTAAGTGTATTTGTAGCTCTAGTCTTCAATTAAAATATGGAAATAAACTAGATAAACATAAAAACCGGGAACAGGGAAGAAATATTCCTAAAAGTATGTAAAAAATTTTGACAAGAAACATATAAATATATTTTTTTAAGAGTTTGACAGCGTCAAGCAAAATGTAGTAGCACACTAACAGTTTTTAGCAATTTTAGAGGCGCAGGTAGTTGCAGTAAGTTGCAAAAGAAAATCGTCATACAGTCGTCAAGCAGAGAACGGGAATTGAGTCAGTTGTTAAACGTCGTGAATGCAAACCATGTGTTGTAAATAGTTGTAAAGCAATTTAAAGCCGTCTTGTTGCAATCCATCTATTAATTCACAATCACTAAAGTTTAGATATTAGTTTAGTTATTAGGTCCGTTTTTTGGGTTTAAAATAAGTTTTTTTTTATTGAAAAAAAAAAATAAAAAATACATCATTCAAAGTATTGTCCGTCGGAAACGACTACTTTTTCCCATCTTTTTGGTAATTTTCGAATACCATCTCTAAAAAATGAGTCCTCTCTGGCGTCAATCCAATCATCGAGCCATTTTTTGATTTCTTCTAAAGAGCCAAACCTGTGGCCGCCCAAATCGTTTTGCATCCGTCGAAATAGCCAGTAGTCGGAAAGAGCAAGGTCTGGAGAATACGGCGGGTGGGGTAAGACCTCCCATTTCAGCGTTTTCAGGTAATTTTTGACTTTTATAGCAACGTGGGGCCGAGCGTTGTCATGTTGCAAAATCACCTTGTCATGCCTTACCGCTGTTTCTGTCCGTTTTTCATACAATGCACTGCTCAAACGCATTAGTTGTAGTCGATAAAGATCCGCATTAATGGTTTCGCCTGGATTTAGCAGCTCATAGTAGATCACACCCGTCTGGTCCCACCATATGCAGAGCATGACCTTTGAACCGTGGATGTTTTGCTTTGGTGTCGATGTAGACGATAATGGGACGGGTTCACCAGGCTTGGCATAGTATTTTTTCTTCGTGGGATTATCGTAAAATATCCACTTTTCATCTCCAGTCACGATCCGGTGCAAAAATCCCTTCCTTTGATGTCTTTCAAGAAGCAGTTTCGAAGTGAAAAATCGCCTTTCGACATCTGTCGGCTTCAACTCGTACGGCACCCAATTTCCTTGCCTTTGAATAAATCCCAATTGTTTTAACCGAAAGGAAATTGCCTGCTGAGTCACTCCCAGTTTGCATTTGGCACCGATCTTGAGTCAATAAAGTCTCCAAATCCTCATCTTCAAACTTTTTGGGTTGGACAGATCGCTCTTTGTCTTCAACGCTAAAATCACCACTTTTGAAGCATCGAAACCACTCTCTGCATGACTTATCGGTAGAAGCAGATTCACCATAAACTTCCACAAGCATTCTATGGGCTTCAGCTGCACTTTTCTTCGCATTAAAAAAGAAAATCAACACTTCCCGCAAATGTTGTTTATTTAACGCAAATTCAGACATTTTCGAAGAGGCAAAAAACAATGTTCTGGTCACTAACAGACGCTGATGCACACTAATTATTACTGACAGATGTCAAACTTTTCCAATGGAATATGTATACCCTTCTAAGATTGGCCACAACTTACAGGTGGAACTATCTTTTGAAAACGGACCGAATTAATTTGTACTCCTAATATATTATTAGATAATGTGTACTAAACAATTATTCCCATTTATTTATGTTATATATGCAATTAACTATTTCCACGAAAGGTGATTTATTATGTACAGTTATTCTAAAGATTCAGTGACAATAACGATAAAACGCAAATAGTAATTGTGACGATTTATTTGTGTTTGCTGCTGCAGTGAGTCTGAATGTATATACCAATGCATATGCGTGCTAGTAGTCAAGCGTCTTTCACGGCTATTGACTTATATAATTGTATTATAATGTATAATATATATTTATGTTCATATATGCTTGCACGAAATTAAGTGGCAACCACAAAAAGTTTTTTTTTATTTTCTTCATCTGGAGTCTTATATGTGTTAGAAAAGTTAACGTATTGTTATTGTCTGGAATGTAGCAGTTACTTAGAATTACAAAAAAACAAGGTACTAAAATTAACCAAAGTTTAAATTCTGAAATTTGTATATTTATATGAACTAAACGAAAATTGTGTTTTTCAGAAAATTCATACCAGGTGTACACTGAAACAAATTACTCAATTTCAGTATAATTGTCGGAATACTACAATTTCTTCTCCTGGTGTTACCTGTTCGAAAGCTGTCATGACACAACAAACGAAAGTTAAATAAATAACATGTTAAAAAATATAAAAGGAAATGAGTTTCATTATGAAGTTAATTATTATTAAAATGCCTATGTTAAAAGCTGGAGTACCACAGGGCAGTGTCTTAGGCCCCGCCCTATACACCCTTTTCACCCACGATATGCCCACTGGATCAACTATCCCTATTGATAATGATAATGATATTCTCTTAGCTACCTATGCTGATGACACGGCGATTCTGGCCAGAAGCAGCTGCATTGCTAATGCCACTAAACACAAACTGCCCAGTACATCCAGCGACTGGAAAATCATATAAACCCTCTCACACGACGACTGCTAAACTATAGCACCTTTAGGGGAAGGTCAATGCGAAAACGGCTGAAACGTCATCACCCTCTGCACCCTGCCTCAAGACAATTATAAAACCATATCCAATCTATAATCATTGTTTCATTGACATCACCTAGCTTTAAGAACTGTAATAGAAATTTTTTTAGTATAAGTTTAATTTAAGTTTTTGTAAATAATGACAGAATAATTAAATACGAAATGAAATACAAGAAAAAAGTGTGAAAAGCATAAAAGTTTTTCTATTAATTTAATTACGTTTGTCGTTGCAAGGGATCAGTGCAATTTTAACACACAAGGTTCAGTTTTGAGTCCGATTGCGATAGGTTTTGTTTTATTCTAATAATATATACATTAGATTTAATACTAGAACTTCCAATATGTCTTTCTTCTTCAGGAAACACTCCATTACGTGCTGCTTCGGTGCTGTATGCCGCAGCACCCTCTTGACGCACTCCACCATTCTTTCCCAGACTCCTCCTTCAGCTGAACTCGCTGGACAGTTGAAGATCCATTGGATGCCCTTTGTCGACAGTTCGTCTTGAAACCATTCTGGTTCAAAAACTTTTTTGAACCTCTTGGACTTCCTGTCCGCTTCAATAAAGTTCTTCCCATTATCGCTGTGTAGCTTGTACACAGGACCTCGTCGGCATACAAAGTTCCTGATCACGATTATGCAGGAATCAGTTGACAAATCATGTGCCAACTCCAGATGTATTGCCCGTGTTGTTAGACACGTAAAAAGGGCAACCCAACGCTTTTCATGGCGGCGTCCAACCGTCATGAAAAGCGGTCCAAAGTAGCCGTCCATTGGCTTCCAGTCTGTCCTCTGGCAGAGGACCCATCATAGGCTGCGTTGGCCTCGCTCTTTGTATCTTGCACGTACTGCATTCGAATATTATCTTACGCAACAATCTTTGTAACTTGGTTATCCAAACCTTGTCCGCAACTCAGTGATAGCTGCATTCACTATCTGACGCACTATCATCTCCGTCAGTATATAACGGTGTGACAGGATTACTGGTCTTCTCGCACTTTGTGGTATTGCACATATGCTCGTAGAATGCCAGCTTCATCTATATAGGGCGCGAGCCTTCGTATGTCGCTTCGATTAGCGACCGCCTCTTTAGCGTGAACCTTCCGTATATCACCGGGAAACGCCTCATTTTGCGCTCGCCGTATCAATAGGCACTCAGCCGCTTCGCAGTAGTTCATATCCAGTCCAGGCAGCGGTCAGCAGCTTTCCGGTTGGCTTAAAAATATTGGCCCACTGAGCCATCGTGAATCCTTGCTTAAATCCCCGTTGCTTTGCGCCCTTGTCGCGTCGTCCGCACACTTTTTAAGCTGTAGGTACCCATCTCCATTAGCATACATCCGTCGACTCCAGAATCTCAGCCACCCGATTGTCGACAAACTGCTTGTTTCGGCGGTGATTGCTGCCTATCCAGCGCAGCACGATTATTGAGTCGGACCATAGAACTCTGTCATTGATGGCTACACTGTGCTTCTGTCTGATAGTGTCCATCAACCTTGTTCCCAACACGGTTGCTTGTAGCTCCAGACTCGGGATTGACATAGTTATCATCAGGGCACACTTCGTCTTGGGGCACACAAAGCACAACCGCACATCGTCATCTTTAAAGACGACCCTCCAATGGGCCACAGCAGAATGCGGATTGGCTTGTCCATTTCTTGACGCCATTTTCCAAATGCGATACCGATCTCATCTGGTAGTGGTTCATCCCACTCAACGTTGCGTCGCCAGATCTCACGCAGTAGTAGTAGTAGTAGTGTGATCATTAGACAGCTTAAGAATCCCAAGGGTTCAAATGTGGACATTATAAGGCTCATGAATGCCCTCTTTGTAGGAACTCGATCTCCATTTAACACGCTGTTGGGCACTCGATAATACTTCAAATTAAACTTAAACTCATCCGATGATGGCTGCCAGTACATGCCCAGAATCTTCTCCTCAAGTTCACTCCATCCAACATGCGTTATGGTATCGTACTGGCCCAATGATCTTGCAACAGTTGGTTAACTTGAGGTAAACTTGCATAGCTCAAAGCCAGCGTCATTACGTTCATCTCGTTCATCGTTACCTTTTCGCCACAAGAATAGTTGAGCACATCTAACCTGTGGTTATATCAACACCTGATGAAACATCTTGATGTCTCCACATACTCTGGCATACTAGGCCTTCTCGAAAGTGAAAAGCACGGCCGGCAGTGACTTATAGTGTTGCGGTACCTCGGCCGACACTGAATTCAAATATATATTTTCCACTCTGGCTGGCCAAAAGTGCGTACGTATTCACTTGCGTTACGTTACTGGCAGTATGCAAAATAGTAAGCGCTCTCCTTCTGGATCAACACAGCTTAAGTTCATCATTGGCGCAGGTTGGGCATCCGTTGGCTGGGACGTGCTCCCGGCAACGCTTTGGCGATGTAACCTTGAAACTCTGAATAAGGAACGAAATTCGGTAAGCGTATTGGATGTAGGAAAATTTAATTTGGCTTTCACCTTGTCCGGCTCTTCTGTGATCCTGTTTTCTGCCACAACAAAGTTAATCTGTTTTTAAGAAACTCGAATTTGTGCACCATCCGTTGCATAACACTCAAAAAGCTGTCAGGAGTCTAGCAAGTCCATGTTCTCTGTTCTCACAGCAAATACAGAAAATCTGGATTGTAAGTCGAGGTTTCATTCAGGCTTGATTTTGTATTAGATTTTAGTTCCTATTGAATAAAGCAGCTTGCAATTAATATTTTTTTTAGGGATTTTAAATTCTTTAAAAATAACTTAATTTGACATTTACAATTTTCACGTAGCCTCAAGCCGCCTGCACAAGTAATATGATATGCAGCTGCCCAATTAAAGATCAGCATCAGCATGATTGGTCATCTACATACCAGAAAAAAACTAGCAACAAAACAAAGAATAAACGAGTTAAAGTGGCTAATTGTATGATTGCACAATTTTATTTAAATTATACGTTAAGTGTATTTGTAGCTCTAGTCTTCAATTAAAATATGGAAATAAACTAGATAAACATAAAAACCGGGAACAGGGAAGAAATATTCCTAAAAGTATGTAAAAAATTTTGACAAGAAACATATAAATATATTTTTTTAAGAGTTTGACAGCGTCAAGCAAAATGTAGTAGCACACTAACAGTTTTTAGCAATTTTAGAGGCGCAGGTAGTTGCAGTAAGTTGCAAAAGAAAATCGTCATACAGTCGTCAAGCAGAGAACGGGAATTGAGTCAGTTGTTAAACGTCGTGAATGCAAACCATGTGTTGTAAATAGTTGTAAAGCAATTTAAAGCCGTCTTGTTGCAATCCATCTATTAATTCACAATCACTAAAGTTTGGACAGATCGCTCTTTGTCTTCAACGCTAAAATCATCACTTTTGAAGCATCGAAACCACTCTCTGCATGACTTATCGGTAGAAGCAGATTCACCATAAACTTCCACAAGCATTCTATGGGCTTCAGCTGCACTTTTCTTCGCATTAAAAAAGAAAATCAACACTTCCCGCAAATGTTGTTTATTTAACGCAAATTCAGACATTTTCGAAGAGGCAAAAAACAATGTTCTGGTCACTAACAGACGCTGATGCACACTAATTATTACTGACAGATGTCAAACTTTTCCAATGGAATATGTATACCCTTCTAAGATTGGCCACAACTTACAGGTGGAACTATCTTTTGAAAACGGACCGAATTAATTTGTACTCCTAATATATTATTAGATAATGTGTACTAAACAATTATTCCCATTTATTTATGTTATATATGCAATTAACTATTTCCACGAAAGGTGATTTATTATGTACAGTTATTCTAAAGATTCAGTGACAATAACGATAAAACGCAAATAGTAATTGTGACGATTTATTTGTGTTTGCTGCTGCAGTGAGTCTGAATGTATATACCAATGCATATGCGTGCTAGTAGTCAAGCGTCTTTCACGGCTATTGACTTATATAATTGTATTATAATGTATAATATATATTTATGTTCATATATGCTTGCACGAAATTAAGTGGCAACCACAAAAAGTTTTTTTTTATTTTCTTCATCTGGAGTCTTATATGTGTTAGAAAAGTTAACGTATTGTTATTGTCTGGAATGTAGCAGTTACTTAGAATTACAAAAAAACAAGGTACTAAAATTAACCAAAGTTTAAATTCTGAAATTTGTATATTTATATGAACTGAACGAAAATTGTGTTTTTCAGAAAATTCATACCAGGTGTACACTGAAACAAATTACTCAATTTCAGTATAATTGTCGGAATACTACAATTTCTTCTCCTGGTGTTACCTGTTCGAAAGCTGTCATGACACAACAAACGAAAGTTAAATAAATAACATGTTAAAAAATATAAAAGGAAATGAGTTTCATTATGAAGTTAATTATTATTAAAATGCCTATGTTAAAAGCTGGAGTACCACAGGGCAGTGTCTTAGGCCCCGCCCTATACACCCTTTTCACCCACGATATGCCCACTGGATCAACTATCCCTATTGATAATGATAATGATATTCTCTTAGCTACCTATGCTGATGACACGGCGATTCTGGCCAGAAGCAGCTGCATTGCTAATGCCACTAAACACAAACTGCCCAGTACATCCAGCGACTGGAAAATCATATAAACCCTCTCACACGACGACTGCTAAACTATAGCACCTTTAGGGGAAGGTCAATGCGAAAACGGCTGAAACGTCATCACCCTCTGCACCCTGCCTCAAGACAATTATAAAACCATATCCAATCTATAATCATTGTTTCATTGACATCACCTAGCTTTAAGAACTGTAATAGAAATTTTTTTAGTATAAGTTTAATTTAAGTTTTTGTAAATAATGACAGAATATTTAAATACGAAATGAAATACAAGAAAAAAGTGTGAAAAGCATAAAAGTTTTTCTATTAATTTAATTACGTTTGTCGTTGCAAGGGATCAGTGCAATTTTAACACACAAGGTTCAGTTTTGAGTCCGATTGCGATAGGTTTTGTTTTATTCTAATAATATATACATTAGATTTAATACTAGAACTTCCAATATGTCTTTCTTCTTCAGGAAACACTCCATTACGTGCTGCTTCGGTGCTGTATGCCGCAGCACCCTCTTGACGCACTCCACCATTCTTTCCCAGACTCCTCCTTCAGCTGAACTCGCTGGACAGTTGAAGATCCATTGGATGCCCTTTGTCGACAGTTCGTCTTGAAACCATTCTGGTTCAAAAACTTTTTTGAACCTCTTGGACTCCCTGTCCGCTTCAATAAAGTTCTTCCCATTATCGCTGTTTAGCTTGTACACAGGACCTCGTCGGCATACAAAGTTCCTGATCACGATTATGCAGGAATCAGTTGACAAATCATGTGCCAACTCCAGATGTATTGCCCGTGTTGTTAGACACGTAAAAAGGGCAACCCAACGCTTTTCATGGCGGCGTCCAACCGTCATGAAAAGCGGTCCAAAGTAGCCGTCCATTGGCTTCCAGTCTGTCCTCTGGCAGAGGACCCATCATAGGCTGCGTTGGCCTCGCTCTTTGTATCTTGCACGTACTGCATTCGAATATTTTTTTGTAACATGGTTATCCAAACCTTGTCCGCAACTCAGTGATAGCTGCATTCACTATCTGAAGCACTATCATCTCCGTCAGTATATAACGGTGTGACAGGATTACTGGTCTTCTCGCACTTTGTGGTATTGCACATATGCTCGTAGTATGCCAGCTTCATCTATATAGGGCGCGAGCCTTCGTATGTCGCTTCGATTAGCGACCGCCTCTTTAGCGTGAACCTTCCGTATATCACCGAGAAACGCCTCATTTTGCGCTCGCCGTATCAATAGGCACTCAGCCGCTTCGCAGTAGTTCATATCCAGTCCAGGCAGCGGCCAGCAGCTTTCCGGTTGGCTTAAAAATATTGGCCCACTGAGCCATCGTGAATCCTTGCTTAGATCCCCGTTGCTTTGCGCCCTTGTCGCGTCGTCCGCACACTTTTTAAGCTGTAGGTACCCATCTCCATTAGCATACATCCGTCGACTCCAGAATCTCAGCCACCCGATTGTCGACAAACTGCTTGTTTCGGCGGTGATTGCTGCCTATCCAGCGCAGCACGATTATTGAGTCGGACCATAGAACTCTGTCATTGATGGCTACACTGTGCTTCTGTCTGATAGTGTCCATCAGCCTTGTTCCCAACACGGTTGCTTGTAGCTCCAGACTCGGGATTGACATAGTTATCATCAGGGCACACTTCGTCTTGGGGCACACAAAGCACAACCGCACATCGTCATCTTTAAAGACGACCCTCCAATGGGCCACAGCAGAATGCGGATTGGCTTGTCCATTTCTTGACGCCATTTTCCAAATGCGATACCGATCTCATCTGGTAGTGGTTCATCCCACTCAACGTTGCGTCGCCAGATCTCACGCAGTAGTAGTAGTAGTAGTGTGATCATTAGACAGCTTAAGAATCCCAAGGGTTCAAATGTGGACATTATAAGGCTCATGAATGCCCTCTTTGTAGGAACTCGATCTCCATTTAACACGCTGTTGGGCACTCGATAATACTTCAAATTAAACTTAAGCTCATCCGATGATGGCTGCCAGTACATGCCCAGAATCTTCTCCTCAAGTTCACTCCATCCAACATTCGTTATGGTATCGTACTGGCCCAATGATCTTGCAACAGTTGGTTAACTTGAGGTAAACTTGCATAGCTCAAAGCCA